>JAPWLS010000303.1:0-16598 GCA_028551675.1 Tineola bisselliella
TCCAGTGATTCTCAATTTTTTTTTGTTGCGGCACACTTTTAACGATTTCAAAATTTGGCGGCACACTTTTAGAATTTCGTGGCACACAAAAGTGCCGCGGCACAGTGGTTGAGAATCACTGATCTACTCGTTTGGTTTTCACACGTTTCTCTTGAGATTGTTTTTCTAGTACCAAAGAGATATTAATTAATTAAGTACTTTTTGTACTTGTTATAATTCAAAAAAATGCAAATTCCCAAAAATAATAGGGATAGAAATGGTTATTTATTGCATAACACCGTTATTGTTAGGTGAGCGGCTAAAAGCTTTCAGTGTATACAATTGTAGCTGTATTTTATATTTTGGTATTTATTTTTAGAGAACTTTAGTTGCATGCTATTTTCGGTAATTTTTCATTCAAATTCCAATCACGAATTTTTGTAATGATACATTAGTAATACTAGTAGATATATTGTAGTTATCATTGTTAATTAAAGCTCCTGTATCGAGTATTATGTCTTGAAATGGTTGTTTGAAAACATCAGAGAGTGTAGCCAGTAGAACAAGTGGACTGTATCATTGAAAACTCTTAAAATTGTATTGACACTATATTACCAATCTCTTATAATCTAAGCACACACATTCGCAAACAACATCCAAGTCCTCATTCGAACGTCCCTCGCGTTCCTCTTTTCTTTCATTCCAAATTCAAATTTACAGATTTATTTATAAAAACCTATACACCATTAACATCGCCGCCGCAACCTCTTTTCTGTCAACGACAGAGTGATTGTCAAGCAATTTGTCGGATTTAAAAATTATAAAGCGGACAATAAACATTTTAAAATCATTTCTAAAATAGATATCGTCTTCTTTTTATAAGAACTTTTAAACAATGACCTTCGTGTGTCAATGTCACTTTGTTATGACGTCATATTATAATAAAAAAATTAGCTACTGTCAAAGTCATATCAAAGTAAAACACGAGTTCCATGATTAGCCATCATTTAATTTGTATTATTCTATTTATTCAAAGTGTTAGCAGATGGCACAAGATCGTTGGGGGAGATACTCACCCCTTTGTAGCATGAAATACCGTGAGCATGCCATATTGGTAATTTTATCGTATTTTAGACACGGGTTTGATCTTCATTGGATTAGGACCTAGTAGGCTGCGAGAGCAGTTCGAAGCCTCTTGCATAAAAGAAGAAAATTTATACTACTAGAGAGTGGTGAGAGAAAATGATACAACTTGGATGGCTTTATGCCATACGTACATATTTATATAAATTAATTATTTATTGCAAAAAAAAACCACATAGCGTATATATATATTAAATATATCTTATTTAATTTTTTATATTGCTATATTATATTTATTAGTGTAAGTATTTATTAATAACCCAAATTGTTTTAATCGCTCCCACGTGCCAGGCATTGCTAGTGTGGTATCATTGGAAGCCTCTCTGTAAAAAAAAAGTATTATACAAAACTCAGATCCATGACAAACATCGATTTTTTAAAAATTATTCGGGATCTAGTGTTAAAATAGCCAAAGAGTAATTTTAATAGGCAGGTTTTTTTTAGTAGAAATATGTTTAGAATACAAGATTAGGTCAAAATATGTACAATGATGGTTTTATGTGCTTAAATTCGTGTTATAGGCAATTTTAGTTCAACAATTTACGTTTTTAAGATGATACTAAATATATTGTATAGATGTAGTTGTAAAATAAAAGGGTATTTATGAAAAAAAAAATCTCTACTCCATACACAGGTTATCATATATATATATATTTTTTTATTTTTATTTATTTACTTTTAGCAAATGGGCTCCAATAGAGCGCTTTTACTCGTCAATAGATATACAAATATAAATGAGATAAATTTATTAATTCAATAATTATCAATTTGATTCAGCTGCTGTATACTGGCATTGTCCACTTACATACTAATGTCATAATAATATATAATAAATCTACTATGATGTAGAAGAATAGTTGCTGTATAGGGGCATTGTCATCCTATTTATATATTCATGTCATCCTATATATTATATACCTAAGGGTATATGCCATAGATTATGTCCAAGCTTTTATAAGTTTAAACCATAAACCATGCAAATTAGATTTAAATAGATACAAAAATTTGACTCTTAAACCAAAAACACAACGATCATAATCACTTAATAATAAATCAATAATTTAATATGGGGTGAGTCAGATATAACTAGACATACAGCGTGTACTAAATTAACCAGACGATGATAATGATGAAGCGTGCCGCGTATATACAGGTTGATTCAATTTATTGATTATTTTTTTTGAAGAAAATATTTAATTAAAGAAAATACAGGTGGGACACAGGAATCTCCCACATTTAAAAAATCGTCTCCAAGTGTTCCCTTCTCTTGGATGTGCAAATTTAGGGCAACTATGCATATAACCTTTCTGGCAATTTTTTTAAAATATCTAATGTAGTTTTCTTTTACCAGCCTGTAATTTAAAATTAACTCAACACATAAACTCTTTAGAAGCGTCAGACTTTAATAGGTGAAATAAATGGGATCAACGAACAAAAAGTATGAAATTGCATCCTGTATATGGAGTCCCAACACATCGCATGATCTGACCAAAGCATTTGATAAAGTACACCCTATTTCAAATCAACCCCTAACATTGACTTTCTGGACGTCACCTGGTGTTATAATGACGTCATAGTCATTGTCTACAATCAACCCCTACGCCGACGCGAGTATAAAACGAACGCATCCCTAATTACATAAAGATTAACTTTTTAATATTGGTGTACCTCAAGGCTCATTACTGGGACTGTTATTATATGAAAGGTGTGGTATATTGATTTTTTCTTTTTTTTTATATCAAAACGGTTATATGTATGTTGGTGTGCTTGGATTTTTACAGCTAAGCAAGATTAGGTACGTAATACTAACATTATATTGTACAGGCTATGATTGAAGAGTTTCTAATGATTTCTTCTCGTTATACGATATGCCTTTTTGAAATCTCAATAGATTCTGACTATGAGCAAGATCTTATCCGAAATAAAGATTTTTGATTTTGAATACGTTGAATGAGTGTCAGCAGTTAAAATCCACTGTAACAAATTATATTAAAAAATATAATTATATTTGTTTTTTTTTAGATTATTTTTTTATGTAAGCTTAATATAAGTTTTTTTCTCACTATGGTGATTGGTTTTTTAGTTTTGTTTTAATTTTGCGAGAATAAACGTGACACCACACTAGGAGCACAGGTCTATCGCACTTATGGTATGCAATATTTTAAAATTTGGTCTTGTAAAGCCCTTAAATAGTAATCGCTGGGGGAGCCCTTAGCATCGTCGTCAATCAGAACTAACATAAATATGCTTTCAGTGGGCGCGGGAAACACCGGGGGGTTGGGGGGTTAACTAGGGGCGAGGGCTCTAAGTGCAACAGCACATTAGAGATATTTGAGAGGTATTGTCGAAGTTTCTTTGTTTACAATTTTCTTTTATTTAGAATTTTTGTATTACCTAAATTGTAGACAAGATGCTGTAAGATTTATCTGTATTTCTAACAGTAATATTTTTTATACATAGGCGAGCTTAATGCCGTCGGCATTATCTACCAGCTAACCTTTGTCGATGTGAGCGGTGATATTTGGTGCAATGAAAAGAAAAATAATAACTAAATATACACAATACATACATTACATAAAATAATAAATAATAATATATACTTAAATACACACATATTTATGAAGAAAGGTTATAAGTAAATTAAATAAATAGTAGAATTAAGAGATATTTTGCTTTAAAATAAAATGTTTGGTCAGAAGTCTTTTAAAAATGTGATACGATGGAGCCTGTAGTAGGTTACGTTTTTTAAAAATAATTTATTGACAAACGAAAAGTAGCTAAAGTAAGCTATTAAAGGAAATTAAAGAAAATTATTTTGCTTATAATTCCCGCTACATTAGGTCGATGAAGGAAAATAACTTCCACCAACATTCAATAACTTGTCTCGACGCATTTCGCCACTTCACGTGGCATCATCAGGATACGTGTGGTCGCTTCGACGGTTCAAGGCTATTGACATATTAACATTTGAAGATAAGGATGTTGATAGGGGTAGTTTTCAGTGGGATCCTTTGTTTAATTATTTTCGTAATGAGGTTAAGGGATGGGATTATCTTATATTACAGTGCTTTATTCAAGGTTTCAACATCTATCCTTATGTAACTCGTGTGAAATTTCTCGAAGCATGATTCTATATAAATCTTTACTTAAAAATATTATTAAGAAAATACACTACGAACGTATAAATCTAATTAGAATATATCTTAAAACAGTGAATTTCCTGGTTTTCTTCACCTATGTTAAGGGTTTCAGCTTCCCGCCTCTTTATCCCAGGCTCACGTGTATTGAGTTTATTTCCTAATTAAAATAGTATATCAACTAATTGTTATTTGATCTTAAAAGGAATAAAATACAATAATTAATTAAGGCACACTTCCGAATAACGAAACAAAAACGAAATTTTAATTTAAGTTTTTTTAAATTTAGAGCCACGCTTAAGTCTTTACCACTAGATTTACCAGCTTAAATATACCTATTTCTACCAAAACCAAAAAAAGTATATATTTGTTACAAATATATATAAAATAATATAAAATTCATAAAACTAATTCTTCTATTATAGATTAAAGAAGATTAGAAGAATTAAAGAAAATGTTACATGTAGTAGGATTTTAATTTGATCTTGCAAGACCCGTCATTTTTTAACACTAAAATACGAAAATAAGCCGCTTATTTGAAACTTGTCGCACAAAACCTCAAGAAATATTACAATTTTTATTTAACCAGTAACATTCACTTACAAATTCGAATGACAAATTTAAATTTAAAACATGCATAAAACAAATATTAATTAACAAAACATTTTACACTCTGAATAAAGATACAAATGACTATATGTAAAAATATTATTATATCAATTGTTGAAGTGAACAAGACGCTATTACAGTTGCTGCATATTATTAAGTATAATTGTATTTTTGACAAGTCCAAGTCAGAAATTAGAAGAAGAAATAATAATAATAATCGTTAACATGTGAAAACATAAATAAAGCAAACGTCGCGTAATTCGGAAGTCTACCCATACCTAGAGGCGATATAAAGATTATATTACCCCTTTACGAAATTTAATTAATACAACTCGAAGTGAAATTGTCAATTTAATTTTGCATCGTATTGCTTTGTTTTTAACAAGCTTTTATTAGCTTGGGTTGTATGTATGTATGTATGTAACGGAATCTTTGAGCATAATTTTCATTAATTTCCAGAAGTCTGATTAATTTGAAACTTTGCATACGTATTAAGGATCGATGACAATGCAGTAATTTAATAACAGTTTCCCATTATCCTTATTAGGACCGCCAGGATTTATAAATTCTTTTATAGATCCTGTGTAGTGGAGTAAAAGAGATAAAGCTAGCGCGCGTGTTTTTCTAGTTTTTTAAACTATTCATTTATTTAGGCTTAGTATAGGTAGTCTTTATAAATAAATAAATGTTGTAAACGCAATACGCATTGCAGTAAACTCATCCATCAAAATAATGACAATAAATGAATATTGATATAGGTACACATAATTAGCGATCTGTCCATCCCTTAATGAATGTTAGCGTGATGATACACCTCTCGTTATGCGGTCACGGGTCAACGATTTTTAGGGGAAAATTTCCATTAATCATATACGTTCTATGGATCCGGAATTGAATCGAAATCTCAATGTTTAAAGTAAGTTTGTTAAGTTAAAAATTTTCAATCCCAAAGTAGTACCTTATATTCTGGGTAAATATTTGAATAAAAACAACATTAAATTATATATTTAGTTTACTTATATTTACGTATTTTATTTATCTAAATTGCATTTCCCAATACTATTACTGCTTCTTCTATGACAATTGGTTATCTGGAAGAAATTACTTTTAGTGATAAGATCGCCAATTGCTCTAAATCTATTTCCTATGAATTAATTTGTGTCAGCATTGTTATTATTATGTTTTAAATCAATAAAGTATTTATTATTATTATTAAATACTAGACTAAATTTTCGTTATTGGTCGATTAAAAAACAATCATTTTCTTTTTCTATAAGGACTCGTTAATACACAGTAAAACAAATGAAAAAGAAAATTTATTTTTGACGTATAAACGTTCGATATTTAAAAAGACAGTGCTCACCTATTCATACTAAGAGACAGGAGAACCAGCTGATCGCTCTAATTGGGTGGTTTATCTGTTACATACTTGTTTTTACTTCAGTTATGTGGTAACCATGCAATGTCATATTTTAGATACAATTTTGAACTTTTTTTGCTTAATTATGACAAAACATTTTTTTGGATTAATTTCATCCCTACTAATATTATTTTACGTTACGTTTTTACGCAACAAACATCATGAAACTTTGTACACATATTTTTGGAGGTACTACAAATAACATAGGAACTTTTTATTTTAAAAAAAATTATTTTTTACTATAGTTTCCAATTGACTATAGTTAGTATGATCTCTCATACTTATTTAATGGCTTAAATGCGAGCGAAGCCGCGGGTAAAAGCTAGTAGAGTATAATTTCAAAATTCTATTACATTTATGTGCTAAGTAAGACGGTTAAGGAAAAAGACAATGTGCAATACGACGTAGCCCCTACAGTCTACTAATATGAGATCCATTGTTATAATAGAAAAAAAGCAATCAATGCCGAATACAGAACAATGGCTGAGCAATTTCTGTGATTGAAAAATGTCGCACGACTAATTTGTACAGCAATTTTCTATAATGACTCACTTTAGAATATTTTTAAAAATACGAGACATTTTTTTTAAATTCCTATTCATGCTTTTCGACGGGACCTACTAACATCCCTACTAATATTATAAATGTGAATGTGAGTTTGTTTGTTACGTGTTCACGCAACAACTACTTAACCGATCATCATGAAACTTTGTACACATATTTTTGGAGGTACTAGAAGTAACATAAGATACTTTTAATTAAAAAAATATTAAAATTATTTTTTACTATAGTTTCCAATTGACTATAGTTTCAGCTGTTTGGAATCATATTGATTCATTTCTATTGAAATGATCTCTGATACTTATTTAATGACTTAAATCCGAGCGAAGCCGCGGGTAAAAGCTAGTATTGGATAAATTAAAAGGATATGGATTTTTGTGACAGAAATACTTGTGTTAATAAGTATTTAAATAGCAACGCAAATATTATTGTCTATTACATTTATAATAAGAAACAGTTGTCTATGGTCAGTAGTTGAAGAGATGTTAATTGTAAAAGGTCGACATGTCCAATGTGTTTGAAATTACATTATCAACATTACACATTACAATTATAAACAGTCGGAATTAATATTTTAGTAAGTTCTGTATTTTTTAATTGAAATAGCCTCAAAAATATAATTCTGCATCTCATGAAAATGGCTTCTGAGGTACTCAACACAACAACGAAGAATCTATACAAACAAACTATGCAACAATAACAATTATAAATCGCTCTGTTGTACAATTTTGCTTTTGTAAATCCTCTCATGTTAATAGGACTGAGATTTAATTGTCTTGACTGTAAATGTCGGATTAAAGTAAACCGCGAATTGTCGTTTGAATAAGTTAATTCGAATGTGTAATAAAAAGGGGTTTTGTTGACACCCATTGATCTTGAAAACAAGTATTTTGTTCTTGATATGTGTATGAAAAGATTCAGTGGGTATGCTCATCCTTTTATTGGCAAGTCCAGGGGGGCTACTCAGGTGCACTTCGGACGAAAATACGGACGTTTCCTACCGATTCGACAGCGACTTCATAACGGATAGGCCACACAATGCTTATTTTACGGATATTTGATAGGAATTTTTACGGGCTTATATGTCAAAATTCACGTAAGCTACAGAGGTGACGGTCGTATCACGAAACTTCGGATATGCCTGAGTAGCCCCTCTGGACCCGTGGAAGCTTTATATTTATGTAAATTAATATATAAAAGGTGGCAAAAGACTGTAGTTTATGTTTATGTACATAGGCCGCCATAGTCATTCACGACTGAGGTTCCAAACAATAAATTTGATTTAAAAAAATATCAGCAGTGAAATCTTTAAGGTAACTAACTTATTTCTTTGGATAAATTATATATTAAGTAAAACAAGCAATGAAAGTTTCTTTGGAAGATTGTCAACTGCAAGACCTCACGACTACAGTTGCTAATAGCCATGTAGTTAAAAAAAGTGCAGCAATTCGTATTCATACGAAAATATGTTCACGCTTCAATAAAGATTAGGGGTGAGCGGTGAACTGTAATACATTTGGAAGAATTAAAGTGGGACAATCTGCGCCATGACCTGGAAGTATCATCACGATGTATTGAAAAGGGGTGAGCAGGTGATTTATTAAAAAAAAATCTCTTTTTTTATTTGCAATGTCGATAAATAAATCTCAAGGACAGTCGCTAAATGTTTATGGTATCAATCTTAAAAATCCATGTTTTTCACATGTCGAAATACCAACAAAACTACATACTAAGCATCAGAATAATAAATACTTTGTTTTTGAAATATTTTTATTAATTATACCAATTCGAATCCAATATTCATAGTTAAGACAAGACAGCGTCTGTCGGGTCGGCTAGTATATCTCTACTGTGGGGGATAAATAGCTTTAATATATTCAGCTATATTTATCTTTCCCTACTACGATAGCTCAGATGTGTGTGCACGGAGTACAATCTTACAATACTCAAAGAGAACAAATACAATGCCACTGACCTTGATTTCACCTTGCCTTGAGCTTGGCGGCTCTGATGAGGACAGCTGGAATTGTTCCCTACGTGCACGTAGGTCTGGAATACGATTCCTGGGATTGATGGCTGCTTCTTCCTTATGCTTGCACAGTACGACTGCCTGTGGCACGGCCACCGGGGTTAAGAAGAACAGTCTCAAGTAGCACGGCTACTTCAATCCTCTATGATAATTACGTGTGAGATTTGGCAGCACGGCTGCCTAGTTACGATGATTGACCACTGACTTCACTTGACTATCCACGAGAGAGAGTTGCTGGGAGCGAGACCTCGACTCAACTGACTCGCCGCGCTCGCAGCAGGTTGCTCATAGACCAGTGAAAAAGTAAAACATTGACCTACCCTCCATTGAGATATTGCAAGATCGAACACCTACTAATATTATAAATGTGAGTTTGTTTGTTACGTTTTCACGCAACAACTACTTAACCGATCATCATGAAACCTTGTACACATATTTTTGGAGGTACTAGAAGTAACATAGGATACTTTTTATTAAAAAAATAATTATTTTTTACTATAGTTTCAGCAGTTTGGAATTTTCTATATTTATTTTTATTTCCGTCTGTAATTTTTATATATGCAGTATAAAACTATTTGAATTTTTGAGATTAGGAAACATCATTGTATGTAGTAATTTTTAAAAATTGATAATCCCAGCCAAGCAAGAAAATATAGTTATCATATTGATTCATTTCTATTGAAATGATTTCTGATACCTAATTAATGACTTAAATGCGAGCGAAGCCGTGGGTAAAAGCTAGTATATTATATATACTAGGCAATCAATCACAAGCGACCACATCGTTTGAATACTAGCCTGTCTCTATGCATAGAAATAAGCTAAAATACCAATAAAAAGTAATGACCTGACAACATCACGTGCCATTACGTAATTATGTGCCATCCCCTTAACAGCATATGGCGTGAAGATGTGTCATTGATCTCGTGACGATATTGGACATTGGACAACTGTCGTTTTGCCGTTCAAATGTTTATGTAATCTATACTAATATTATAAAGAGGAGAGATTTGTATTTTTGTATGTTTGTAACGATTTGGCTCAAAAACTCTTCCACCATTTGAATGCTACATTATCACTGATCAGTATAGGCTATATAAATTACAGGAAAAAATAAGGATCCTTACTAAAACTACAATAATTAGTACAAGGTTGCCAAAAATTGCCATAAAATGTCTTTCATCGCATGCGCTGCGAAAACTATTGATGATAGAACAAAAAATGTTCTACAATATTAAATAACATATCAATATCTACAAAAATATCTAACTATTGCATTATTTTAAATATGAAACATTATTTAACTTCATAGTACTTTATATCTTCATTACTAAGCAGACGAAGTCGTAGGCAACAGCTAGTACAGTTATAGTTTTAGTCATGGTTAAGATAGTGGGTAAGGATCAGTCGTTTCCGCTATGCCGGCCTGATGGGACGAATAATGGAATACTTGGAATAATCGTGTGAACCTAATTAATGCAATATTGTAGTTGATTGTTTATTGGTAGAATTGAGTTCCGGAACTTTAGTGCAGACAATCTAACATGCGTGTGTGCTCTATTTCGTATATAAAAAATAATTCATTTTCTTCGGTATCAAGATTGATATCAGGTCAGGAACATCACAAACCTATCTCAGACCCGAGAATCCATTGAGAATCTACAGGCTACAAAATTTCTAATAAATAACTTTTCTATATATCGTTTTTTCTTATTCCTAGTCTATATAGGTAATATTGTAATTAATTTGTATAATGGGTATTCAATATATTGAAAATAAAATAAATATTATCATAGTAATTAACCTTGTAAATAGAGCATACTTCATGTTGGATTAATTAGGTAGTGAAGTGTCATCGGTATCCCGTGACGAATTCGTATGGAGGAGGCGTGTGCGGACAAATCCGTGACTAAAGCGATGTGGGAATTTATGTTCGCGACTGTACACATCACTTTCATTGAAAAATCATCAATATTGTTTATTTTTTATGCTTCTGCTTGTCACTACAGCAATAATTATTTTATTGAGAGCGGCCGGCTCGGTAGTTTTATTTTTTATAGTAAAAAATATATACGTATATCAGTTGTGTCCTGTGTGAATAAGTAACCGCCGATTGGCGTTTTTATAGACATTCACACAGTTCTCATTACGATTATTATCTGGATGATAAACAAAATTTTTAGTATAGAGGCGTCTGGCATAAAACAATAGTGGCCGAGTAAAAATTTTAAAAATAAAAGTGTTCGAATTTTAAAAGCGCCGACGCCATTGGCTTACGTTCGAGCACAATGGTTGCCGTCAGACACGTCAGATTTGACGTTTGATAAAGACTTGTCAAAACGATAGAAATCTTTAAGAAAAAAGCGTGTTTCAACTTTAAAATTACTTGTTAAGAAATATTGTTGTTAATTATTACTTCGCTAATTAAGTTTCTTCTGTTTTTCTTTTACATTATTGCTCTTAAAGAGATTAATTTAAAAGAACTTTCTGCGGATTACCATTGCGTTTATTTTAGTCAGTTTAATAAATAAATTAGTTAGCTGGTAGAAAATGCCTTCAGGCATTAAGTTCGCCGATTTGTGAAGCTTTTTCAAATAAAGAATTTTATTATTATTATTATGTCTAACTCAGATTAGCTAGCAGATAATGCCAATAAATCTGACAATACCTCAATATCTTACAGTAACTTATGATCGTTTTTTTTCCTAAAACTGGACTCGATGCAACTACCCGCTTTTTTCGTCAAAAAACGCATTAACAAAATTCCGTAAAAAAGTGAACTGTCAAAATATTGTCGGCGACATCAAAGGGCGGGGGTTCGATTGCGATGTTCCATTTTTAAAATTACCTCCACTTCCTCCGCTCGGGGTGAATTGCAAAAAAATGCTTTTAGTGCACGTTCGAAAAATTTTTTTGTAATTAAGTTTGTGAGTGTACTTTATTTAAATGCATTTTTTATTTTAGTCATATAATTATATATTTCAAGATAGGTTCTGAGACTGGTTTAAATGGAGTTAGACGGTTTTATGACACTAAATAATTGCTTTATAGATAATTTAAAATGTATATATAAAATTGAATGTATATATGAAATTGAATGTTATAGCTATTTAATAACAGTACAGTGTTTATGGCTGTTACACATGACTGAATAATATTGAAATTGTATTGCTAAAAACGAGTTGTTAGTTGATTTTAATTAGCTATGTGTGATAAAGGATTTATAAAGGCAAACCATTATAACATAATAACATAAAATTAAATTTTACTCTAGTCAAATACATAACCTAAAACGTAAAATTAAAATTATATCAAATTGAATTCCAATCATTAGATAAAGATACATGAATTTATTATTTTAGCACTCTAAATTATCAATAAAAATTTTTTTTAATGCTATGCTTTTAAAGGTTATGATTCGGAGTCCAGTTAAAAAAATTTATTGACTTAACTCTACTTATTTAGTTTGTATATTTACATAAATAATAATTAATAACAATGATGTTAAAAAATACTTACATCAAAATGATCTTCACAACAAAAAAAAATCGATTTTGTTTTGGGATTATCATGGTGCACTACTTGAAACCATTTATTTCGACGCTTTTCATCTTGGGGAACATTTAAAAACATTTTGTCAGGAGTTGTTTTTGTTGTGTTCCTACATAATGGTACAAAACAAGAACGATAACTTTTGAGATTCGACATTTCAATACAAACTTATGTATTCAACAATGATAACAGAATTGAATATTTCAAAATACTATGTACTTATTATGTCTGTATCAACTGCAATAAGTGAAAACTAACATTATGACGTCACACGTGGTCGGGTGTGTGGCGGTCAATTCTACTAGCCGAAAATACTTATTTAAGAAGATTTGAGGTTTTGACGTTTAGTCTGTCAGTGTCATCTTTCTTGTTTCTTCTTGTCTTTCTATTGCCACAATGCATTGTGATAATTATATATTTTAATCAATTTTAATCTACTTTATTATATCACACAAGTTCTCTAAAAGTGGTGACCCAACGACTTTCGAACAACGCAACCAGAAAATAACCTTATTTGTGAAGTTATGAAGCTAACGGCAAATTTTGAGTTCGGTATATGTAGACATTCTAAGATCCCTCGGTCGTCATCTAATATACGGTGATTACAGGGCGCTTAATGCCGCTGCAATACCTAACAGAATCAGCTCTTCACAACATGGCCAGTGAAAAGTATCAAAACACATAAGAAGCGGAATCGGCAGTTAAGATCCTGTGCCTTGCAAATTTTCTCATGTATTTATGGATATTGTTGGATCTCTTCCACCATCCAATCTATACATTAAATATTATTAAATATTATTAATCGCTTCACTAGCTGGCCAGAAGACTCTGCCACGGACATGAACCTTCGCTTTCAAACTTAGAGAACATGTTCGTGTACTTAAGTCAGTTAATACAAAACATCATCAAACTCAAAATGCTACTTTCTTTCAACCAGAACATCAAAACCATCCTTTTGTCCATCAAGACAACATCATGTGTTAAGTATTTTCAAGACAGTAACAACATATCAATGGCCGCAGAATACCGCTTTCCGGATATAAATTCTTCTGAATTCACCGAGAGGGGAGTACTTGTGGCGGTCAATTCTACTAGCCGAAAATACTTATTTAAGAAGATTTGAGGTTTTGACGTTTAGTCTGTCAGTGTCATCTTTCTTGTTTCTTCTGGTCTTTCTATTGCCACAATGCATTGTGATAATTATATATTTTTAATCCGTTTTAATCAGCAATATTATTTCACATAAGTTTCTCTAAAGGTGTATTCGGGAGTTGTCGGCGTGTCTTCGGTATCGGATTCAAAAATTAATTTTCATTTTAAAATAACTTTTGAATTATTGCAAAAAAAAATAAAAAAAAATAGTTTTGTTATAAAACTTATATATGATCTTTCCATTTATACCAAAAAAAAAAAAAATTTCAAAAACCCAATTTGGTTCCAATTAGAATGACTGGAACATTTGATCGTATATATATTCATATGTATATATGTATACGTACAAGAACTCATGATATTCCTGACATCACACTTATATATGTATTATATGTATATGTATCTATGTAAATTATGTTACTGTTGTTATGTTTTATATATATGTTATAGTAATCTTATTTATTTATGTATCCCTCCCTTCACATTTTTTCTTAATAAATATTTAAAGGTTGGCTGGTAGAGAATGCTACCTAGCATTAACACTAGATTGCCCGAAGAAGTCATTTTGACTGCTTTTTGATTTCAATTAGAAAGACAACTATGTATATAATTTTTGTGACTTTTTGTGCGACATGTAAATGCGGTTATTGATAATAGTAGTTACCTCCCCCTCCTTTATTTCCGGTATATACATATGCGTTATACCTAGATATAGGTACATATATACTAAAGTTCAGTCTTTCTAGTGTTAAGCCCGCCTAGTACGCATGTACCAAGTTTTTAAATAAATATATGTGCAGTTTGGTATTTAATTACCTGAACATTACTTGCGGGTGAAATCTACGCTTATTCTAAAACAAAGGCGTAAATCTATCCTCGAGCATGATTCTAGAATAATTAGTCTACTAGAATCCCTACTTAAGCCGCGTCTCCTGCTCCTGTGTCTTCCAAACATTAGACAAAAACATCGAAACATTGGGGCGTGGCCGTACACATTTTTGTATTCATACACAATGTTTTTTGTTTTCCGTGGTCGACGGAAAGCAAAAACATTGTGTAGGCCACGCCCCAATGTTTCGATGTTTTTGTCTAATGTTTGGAAGACACAGAAGCAGGAAACGCGGCTTTAAGTAGAGATCGATGTTTGAGCGTTATAACATGCCTTTTAACACTGCGGTTAAATGTCAATAAAAAAACCGCCTAAAAATAAAACCCCAATAACATTTTATATATGTAATTTGTCAGTGGAATTATACAAAAAATAAAACATTATATTTTGACATAGGTGGTTTTGTTAAAAGGTTCAATGACTGTCAAAATTGGTACGAAATTTTGGGTAATTTATCACTGAGTGGGCAATCTTATGAAATTGGTATAATTTTGTGATGCTTTTTTACTCTTGGTTTTGAACGAGTTAATCTGCCTCCCGTTATGGAGTATCACCATCAGAGGCAGTCAGGAAACATGTTCTTTAAATCGGCATAGTGGATAATGGTAACTGGGCGACCATAAACCTCACTCTAATTTCAGGTTTCTATAAAAGAATAAGGAGGGTTTTATGCAATACATTTTAATAATATGATATTTCAGAGTAACGACCCTCAATATAACGATTTGCTCGATTCAATTAATTTTTCGAAATCCTCTAGAACTGCCCGTAAGTGCTAATGCAAAATGTACCTTTACATTACGAACACATTTGTTATAACAAATTTTCAATCTTTGCAAAATATAAAAAGAAAGTATTATTTACCTCTATTTAACGAAATCGTTCGCTATAACAGAGAAAGCAGATTAGTACTTACGTAAAGCTGAGATTAACCTTGTTAAAACGAATCGTAGACCAACCTAACCTCATTGTAACAAATTACTTGATATAACGAATTATTTTCTGATACCCTTCAGTATCGTTAGATTGCACTATATTTTTATTATATTATGGGAGATACTTTGCAAAGTCGTGCTATAAATGTCCAGTTTCACGTGTGCACTTTGGTGCATCGAAGCTCACCAAGTGTCTCCGATGTGATAGTGTTTGCTTATTACAAGTAGGCTCTTCTCGGTCTCCAATAGAGACGGGAGAGCCAATCAGGAGGGCTAAAGCAATAATATTTAAATTTGGAACTCGACCGTTTCTCATATCCGTTAAATTCAAATGTAGAGGATGTAAATACTTGAAAATGTTTGTTCTTTGACACTTTATTGGAATTATTAAATAGTTTGAAGCTCACCCTCCAGTTTCGGGTTTGATTTTCGATTCAAAGTATTCATTTTAGACAAAGAAAGAAGTTGTATAGAGTAACAATTCAGTCTATTACACACACAGGCATAAACACAGTTATATAATGACTTTCTCATTTAAGATTCAAAAAACATTAAAACTATAGCGTCGTTAGTCCCGCCCACCGTCTTAAGGAAGGCGGCGCGATTTCTCATTGGTTACTTCCCCCTGCGCAAGAGTCGAACTTTACAAATTACATTTTGGAAGTTTTAGTTGGGGTATTAATTATGTGTAAAATAAAAATTATTACCGTTTATTTTGTCATTGCTATAAAGATATAATTTAAGAAGGCTTTCGAGGTGTTTGAGCTTTTTTTTATTGATAACCCAGCATATGACCACACTCCGCCTGATGTTAAGCTAGAGTCCGATGTTACCACAGACAAATGTTCGCGCGCAACAGTCGACTCCACTATGCCGGCTTGAGGAGACGAATGTGCTCTGTCCAAATTAACAGGGCTACTTCCAAGCTGATCCCGAAACGCGACTAGGTCACTTCACGGGTGTTCCGCTTGAAAGTGGTGGTACTTCCCCAGGACGGCATACTGGGCTAATGCCATCGTCAGAAGAATTGCAATGCTCTTAACACGTGCGAATAAACTTTCATTATTAACCCCATAAAAGCCGCGCTCATATATTCACGGTTGAACAACTCAACTGACGCATTGTGGGTACCCCAAAATTAAACCTTATGACACGTGCCGACAGATTCACAATACAATGTATTAGACTGAAG
>JAPWLS010000805.1:0-25582 GCA_028551675.1 Tineola bisselliella
TCCTACCAGCTTAAGGCAGCTTGACTTGAGCCATAATGAAATTACATGCTGGCCTAGTTTGCCACAGGTAAGTTTATATGATAAGCTATTAGAAGTCTTAACTAATTTCAGTCAAGTCATAATAAATTAATATAACTTATTTAATGATATTTAAAGCTTCTATAATAAGTTCTGACATAAGAGCATTCCTTAATTTGTTCTTAAATTAAACAACACTATAATTATAGGGTATATATGTATATTATTCAATATTAACGATATGAGATATAGGATTTGCTAGCGCCATCTATCGTTTACTATGAATAGTATTTTTAAGTATAGTAATAAACAATTTTTGAATTTTAAATTTCGAATTGTATTTAAACGATCAGTATTAAAGGAAGTTTTTTTCTATGTATTTTGCATTTGCAAATATGGATTCGGATATTAAGTAACAGTATGCTTCAGGTGGAAAACTTCGGTAGTGCTGACAACATTGATCCACTGGCGTGTTACTGTCCAAATGGCAATGCCAACACTAGAGGGCGTCCAAGGTCAGGTGGATCAGTTAGATCTCAATTGCTGAGTGCAGCGTGCCCAGCTAGGCGGCATCTCAGATTGGAATCTTTAAGAACTTTGGTGAGCGAAAAATAATTGATAATAATAATCTTTACTTTTAATGCGACATACAGGATGTACTAGCGCCATCTACCGGCCACTAGTGGAATCTACTGACACTTACACAAAATTAACTATTAACATAATACTACATGTAATTAATTTGTTGTAAGGCAAGTTGTAAATGAATGTGTATGTTATGAGCGCCATCTACCGGTCACTACTGAAATAGCTATAAATAGTTTGTATGTTTACTATTTGCAGATTTTAGCTAATAATCTATTAACACGAATACAATTAACGACCGCGGATGATAGCTTTGTGTCATCGACGCCGCATGATGGATCAACGGCTGATGAAGATGATGATTGGGTAATTATTGTTAATTTTTCTGTCATATTTTGCATTTGTTTCTGGTCTGTATGTTTGTGTTGTTCTTGTCTTGGTGGTCAATACGGTGGCCACTCATATCAATACGACCTTAGTTTCAGATTATAAGGCATTGTAGAGACATTTAACCATGCTAATTTCAGAATACCGGATCAAATATAAAAGGTCGTCTAACGTTCCCTTTGTTGTCAATGTTGGACGTCTCTTCGAATTTGTTGCGTTGTATCCCGCCTGCAATACACGAGTTGACTAATTTAAGTGTACTTAATATTAGTGGGAATAAAGGTCAGTGTAACCTTCTTTATAGTTAGAACTGTCATATGACTGCTGTGCTTAGTCTCAAGTACAGTCGACAATCTTTAAATGGATACAGATTGGATTTTGGACTGGAAGAATCGATCATAAGAAAGGGATAACTATATTTTTATCGTGTGTGAAAGGGATGCAGATGTCTCGTTTCTCTTTCTATCGCTTATATACCTACAAAAACTGGATCCATTTGAAAATTGTCGTGTGTACAATGTGAAGGGTTATTTGAGTGGGTATATTTTGTATTTTCTCTTTATTTTTTTAATTTTTGTAGTAAACTTAAGTCGTTTTCAATTTACAAGCCTTTTTAGGTTCTCAGACTATTTCAGAAGCTTTGTTTATGTCATAATGTGTCCACCATATTAGTAATTAATTTCAGGATTTTCAGTCATACAGGAATCAGGTTTTTTTTTTTTGTAGACATAACAGATCTTCCACCCCAAATGGGGTTACTGTCTCGTCTTTGGAACTTAAACACGTCAGGGTGTCCATTACATGAGCCCTTACGTAGTATGGTCACCTGCGGCAAATACAAAAGCATGGACATCGTGGGTTATCTGAAGTCGGTGCTGCAAGAGGCACAGCCGTACGCTTTGAAGTGAAACTTCTTTAGAATCGTTGTGATTTCAAACCGGATGCAACGGAAAAAACGACAGGTAAACATCTGACGTTTCGCGCGCGAATTTCAAAATTTGTTTTTGCGATATCTCGACAACCGATGACGTCAGCGCGACCGCGTAAAGGGTTATTCTGATCGAAATTTGGAGGCCTATTCGATTTTTGTATTAAAAATTTTTTTTTGTTTTTTTTTTAATTTTTTTTTTATGATTTTGGATGGCGAGAGGGGGTGTGGAGGGGGGGGGGGGGGGGAATCGGCGGCGGCTCGCGCCGACCTTCGGTCGACGCTCGATTTATGGCTATATGTCTTACGTGGATCGCGATTTTTTGGGGGGCGGCGGCGGGGGGGGGGGGGGGGGGGGTATATCGGCGGCTCGCGCCGACCCACGGTCGACGCTCGCCTTTTTGGCTGTATCTCCGAAAGTAGACTTCCGATATAGTTCGTGTAAACTGCAATGTTGATCAAAATCATGAGCTCTTTCAGCATCTGAAATTTTTTCAGGAATTTTTTTCAGGATTTTTTAAAATTTTTTTTTAATGATTTTGGATGGTGAAATGGGGGGGGGGGGGGGGGGGGGGAAATTGGTTGCGGGGGGGGCCCCCCCCCCCCGCGCCCCCCCCCCAATAAAAAAAAAAAAAAAAAGTGGGCGCGATTTTTTTAAAAAGGGTGAGGGGGGGGGGGGGGGGGGGGGGGGGGGGGGGGGGTCCGCCGCTCGCCTTATTGGCTGTATCTCCGAAAGTAAACGTCCGATATAGTTCGTGTAAACGACAATCTTGGTCAGAATCATAAGCTCTTTCAAGATCTGAAAAAATTTTTCAGGATTTTTTTCAGGAACCGAAATTTTTTTTTCCGTATTCTATTTTAAAAAACTAATCTATGTAAAAGTCAAGAGGCCGTTCGCGGCCGGCTCCGAAGGCACCCCACTAAAAAAAAAATGAAAATAAAATTAAAATATGGAACTTGAGCAATAAATTATGTAATTATGTTAAATAAAATATCTTTTAAAATTAATCAAAATACTTTCATTTTTAAACGAATAAACTTTGTAATTATCCTACCCTTGGTATATATATTCATCTCATTCTTTTCTCGATTTACTGAAGTTTCACTTCTATCGTGTATGAATCGCACACACCTTTTTTTTATTGAAATGATCTCTGATACTTATTTAATGAATTAAATGTGTGCGAAGCCGCGGGTAAAAGCTAGTTTACTAATAAATCTTTAAACACAGCCAATCATTAGACAGTAATTAAAATAAAATAGTAATATGTTGCATATAGTTATTTATCAAACATCCAGTTTAAACATTAATTTGCATTTCTTTCTTTTTATTATCTATATTTTAATAAGTAACAATTGAAACGATTTCTTAGAAATGCGTGTAATGGAACGTAATGACAGCTAGGTGACAGTAGACAGTTGCAATGTATTATTATCATTGGTCAAAAATCACGTCAACAATTTCAGTTTCAAGCGTGTGATTGGTCTATTGTGAGTTTTGATCTCTATTCAGTGAATCTATACTTGAGTGTATGCTTTAGTTTTTTTTCCATTCAAATAAGCAATCCAGTTAATTTTTATTTATATACATATTATTTATTTATTTTTTTTTTATTTTATTTACTTTTAGTAAATGGGCTCCAATAGAGCGCTTTTATTCGTCAATACAAATATAAATATAATAAATTTATTAATTTAATAATTATCAATTTGATTTAGCTGCTGTATACTGGCATTGTCCACTTACATACTAATGTTATAATAATTATTATACATTATATTTAATGCTAAACATAATGTATAATATTAGGGCGGCTAATTGTATTAGTATAAGATCTGTTTTGTGTCTATAAGGCTTTCTATTTCAAACGTTTTATTTTCAGGGCATCGGAAAGACAAGTTTGTTGGATTGCCTGAGACAGGAGTCTAACATCGTCCATAGAAGGAAACCTACTGAGGTAAGTTAAGAGGGTGCTAGTAAAACTTGTATCACACATGAGAGACTGCAGAAGCAAAGTCGTTGTGCTCAATATGTTATTCAAATCGCGCGCGCCCTCTATCTTATTAGCTTTCACAGAGATTTTGACATATAGTTTGTGGTAATTTTAATTCTTCTTCTTCTATATTTTAATTCTTCTATAGTTTAAACCAGCCATTCTCAAAGTGGTGTTCCGTGGAACCTTAGGGCTAATACTGCTAAAAAATACCTACCAAAGGGAGATTATAAGGTTACATCTAAGTATTCCAACTAAATATCACGTAATATTACATTGCAATATGAGTATTCATAAATACATATAAATCAGTTTTTTATAATAATATTAAGGCTTTTTCCTTCGCCAAAAAAGTTTGAGAACCGCTGGTTTAAACTAGTTTTAACACTTTCAATTTCAAATGCTATATCAGGTTCTAAGTGGTTTGTTTCGGTGTAGTCCCACAAGCATGATGGCAATTCTATTCTAAAAAAAGTAGGTATATCTTCTATGACTATAAATTGTAGAATTATTGGAATCTTATTTACAACCTGGAATCTTTTAATTGTACTTTGAAAAGTCTACCTTAACCGATGCTATCTTCAGAGTTGCTCTAACAATTTCTTGTTTTATAACAAGTTGTTCCTAGTGTAATATTATTTGCAGCATTGGGCCAAAAGAATGGGCAACAAATCGGCTAGGAAAGGTGGCAATTTATCCACTGTTGGAGTGGATATTGGCACGTGGGTGTATGAGAAACACCGTTCTAGCAAGGGACCTGTTACATTTAGAACCTGGGACTTTGGTGGGCAACAGGAGTGAGTGAATATTATTGTGTTTTTATATACCAACTTGAAAATTTATTAACACTAAATCTACCAGCTTAAATATACCTATTACTACCAAAACCAAAAAAAGTATATATTTGTTACAAATATATATAAAATAATATAAAATTCATAAAACTAATTCTTCTGTTATAAATTAAAGAAGATTAGAAGAATTAAAGAAAATGTTACACGCAGTAGGAATTTTAATTTGATCTTGCAAGACCAGTCATTTTGAGTGGTCTGGTATATCTAGTGTTAAAATAGTTATAATTTCACTAGTGACCGGTAGATGGCGCTAGACAATTATGTAGCGCACATTGTACTCTCGTAGTAGTGAATAATTGTTATTGTATTATTTTCAGATATTACGCAACACACCAATATTTCTTATCAAGGCGATCGCTTTATTTAGTCGTATGGAAGATTACTGATGGTAGGAAGGGATTAGCTGGTGCGGTTCAGTGGTTGAGGTGATATATCTTTTTATTTTAGAACCAGCAGTTGTTTCACACACTACATATATGTTCATATTAGGATTACTAGTAGGCATATTAGGGCATATCAAATACTTACTACATATATAAAACTAAATTATTATGTTTTTTTAAATTAACCTTAGATCAATACAAGCTCGCGCACCCGGATCTCCTGTCATCATGGTTGCCACGCATTATGATCAAGTTGCAAATGTGAGTTTTATCTAATATATCTATGTAATTTGTAAAAAGAATTTGTAAGCCAGTAATGGCTGGTAGTCTTTGTGGTGGTTGTTTTTTATGTTGGTGAAGTCAGGTGTAGGTTTTCTTGCTTGTGATTAAAAGTTTACCTTGATATAATGCCGTTCTAAAAGGAGGCTGTATTCCTTTTTTTATTTAAATCTATTTAAAATTTTTTGCAACGACATCTAGTGGGATAAACCTAAAAGTGTAGCGTACACTTTACTATCTACAATACTTTCTAGGTAATTTTAGATGCTTCCTAAACTGATGAAAATTATTTTCAGTATAATCTACCTGAAAATGAGACCCCTGAGGCGTTACAACGATTGATTAGATCGTCTATAATGGGTGCAACAGACGCTGATAAATTGGGTCTGCCAAGAGTTCATGATTCTGTTGAGGTAACTCCGCTAGCCAAGAATGAAATGAAATGCGTTTATAAGCATAGACACTAAAAACGTGCACTTGCTCATCGTTAGACTCTACCGTGACTTATGAGAAGAATATCACAAGAAACTCGTAACAATATAATATTCGAATATATCGAATATTGATTCCTTGTTGTTCGTTCAACAATCGTGGTTGTATATTTCACAAAGACTTGTGTATAAGATATCTCCAGGTTAAGGACCACTCTGTCGATTGACCAATGAGATTATAACAATAGATTATTTTCTACTTTAAAATCTACGGTCACATGTTTAATTAGCCAATCACAGTATAACATGACTGGCGCTTTTATTTACTATGACATTTCTCAAATAAGTTGTTTCTTTCTCTTTCTTTTAGATATCATCAAGTACGAGACATAATTTGCGGTTATTAGCTGATATAATATATTCAGTTGCTTTTAGCGTTAAACCACCAGGTATGTGTAGTGATTCCACTAGTGACCAATAGATGGCGCTAGTCAATCTTGTATCTCACTTTGTGGATTGTTGTCTCCGCTATACCAGCTTTGTTTTTATTTCACTGTGGCTTAAAGTAACGGATTACTATAAAGAAAATTTGTTCTCAGGTAGCAAAGAACCACTGTTGGAACAGCGGGTACCAGCTACATATTTGAACTTGGAGGAGTGTGTGATATATCTAGCTAACGAGCTCAAGGAGCCGGTTGTGAAGCACGAGGAATACAAGAGATTGGTATGTACTAGTTTTATCAAAGGATCCTAATCCTTCACAGAGAGTTTCGCTTACTTTCGTTACTCATATAACTACGACTACACGCTTTACCTGAAAACACACACACCTGAAAACAAATGAATACACTTTGTGTCTCTCTTTTTTTTTAACTTACCCTAACATAATAATAAAAATAATATTATTATATTGTACATGAATTTTTGATTTAAGGTAACGCAATACATGCAGCAGAAAAATTTACGCACGTTCCGTGATGCGGCTGAACTGCATCAAGCAACAATGTTCCTACATGAAAATGGTATGTAATAACAATTTTTTTCCTACAAAACCACTATTAATTTTTAATATGAATAATCTGTTATGATGATACAAAAACTGAAAATGTGTGTTACAAAGTTTACTAGCGCCATCTATGTATGCGTGTAGCGATTCCGCTAGCGGCCGGTAGATGGCGCTGGCAAAATTTGTTGCGCAAACCAAAAACAATTGATATAGTCATGATGATTTAACAAAGCTTTGTCACCATCGTGGTTGTTGCACGACTGACTTGAGGGTTTATGGAAAAGTACACAGCTTCTGACCCACTTATATGGATGTAGATATATTATTATTTTAGGTGTGATGCTACATTACGACGATGCAACTTTGAAGGAATTATATTTTTTAAGACCCCAATGGTTGTGCGATCTATTGGCGCATGTTGTGACTGTACGAGAAATCAACCCTTTCGCTAGTAATGGTGGGTAACATTTTATATGTACTATATATACAATTTTTATTTTAAAGCCAAAGCAGAAATGACACATGGCGGTTGCTTTTGTTCAACAAATTTTGTGATATATAAGTGTAAGATATGCGCGTGGGCATTTGTAATAAAAACACTTAATACGTCCAAGCCCTTTAATGGTTGACAGCATATTGAGAAACTACCCTCTACATATTATAATAAGTAAATGGGTCAGGATAAAAGCAAGTAAGTTTTACACAAGCATAACATCTGGACCCAAAATTAATATTTATTATAAAGTTTTTTTTTATAGATACAGTCCACTCGCTCTTTTGGATATAATAAGTATGGTGTTTTTTTTAGGAATAATGAAGGTAGAAGACCTATCGCATGTGTTTAAAGCGAGTCCGTTATTAGCAAGGAGTGGGGATGAAGCTAGCAGTCTGGCTTTGTCGCTATTGAACAAATTTGAATTGGCTTTGTGTTGGGACGTGCGGTAAGTTGAAACTACCCTCATGTTTATTGACATCTTTCTTGAAATACCTTTAAAATATATTTCTCCATCTCAAACAAGAAATTTAGTTCGTTATGTTCGTCTGTTAGTTGGAGGTGTTTTTAAAAGGACACAAGTTACTCGTAAGGGGTCGTGATGCTCATTGAGTTTGTTTATTTTAATCTTAATTTATATATTGTTTAAAAGTTGCTGGGCTTCTTCTAGCCTGGAGTTATAGAGAAACAGAGCAGTTTATGAGACCCTTAGTTTGAGACCGAAATTTATAGTTGTAATGTTAATAATTAAAAGTTTTGTAAGTGACAGGCAATGCCTAGTGAGGGGCTATCGAAAAACATATTATTTATTATTCTTAAATAATAAATAAATATTAAATTTAAAAGGTTATTACTATTTATTATATATATATATATATATATATATAAGACACTAGGCGCAGTTTTTTAGCAGACACTGTTTTCTTTGTTGTAAATAAAACCAAAAGTTTCAATAACTGAAATTAAAGTGTATTTTTATTAATATTTAACCATAATAACATTACACGATCGTGTATAACATTAAAAATTACTTACCTGAAATTAAAGAAACGATAACGAACATTTTTTAGCGGAAATTGAATATATATATGCTCTCGATATTGTCTAAAATCTTTATTTCTTGATTCAGCCGCTTCCTCTGACAATATTCCAATTGGCAGAAGACCAAAGTTGGCTATGATATCTTTCCCATGGACTAATATCTTATGCACACTTGCAGGCATATAATACCATTTATAAAGATCGTTATATAATACAATGGTTGCTTCTGTGAATTCCTTAAAGTTGTCAACATTTATAGGAAGACCCGATGAAATGGCTTCTAAAATAATTGAGAATTTTCTAATTAGTCGTTCATCTACTCCAGTTATGGATGCAATGAAGATATGCCGAATTTATATATTTCCGTATTTAGGGATTTTTGTGCAAGTAACTGTAAGTCGTTCATTTCTTTAAGTGTTGCTTTACAAATATCATAGCTTTGTGTAGAAGTTTCACTTAAGACTGATGTAACTTTCCCATCTATCATGGTTAAATGCAAAGTATGAGAAACAGATTTACCATACATTTCTGTTTTATTTAAACTGCTGATCTAAGATTCTATTCTGTTCATTTCGTTCGTTATAGTCAGTTTTGTTTCAGTCATAAACTTAAAAAACAAGGGACGGCAATAGAAAGTTGAATTAGGGTTCTTGTTTTGCCATAAAGTTTTAGCCCCGCAAGTTAATATAATAGGAACTAAACTCCCCATAAATATGCTGGAGTCATCAAAATTGTTTTCACTTTTTTGTTTATACTTGGATTGGTTTGCAGCACCATCGAATCCCCATTTACTTATAAGCTCTAGGTTTTTATGTTCGTCTTCAATTTCCGCTATTTTCAAAATAATTTGCGTAGTAATATCTAAAAGCGTCTGTAACTTTATTTGCGCAGACATGTCGGTTATTTCTATATCATCTTTTGATGGATAACATTTTTGTTTTGCTTTCTGTATAGGGTAATAATACGGAAATATTAGTCCTTCATCCTGAATAGTATTTCTCAAAGCGCTGTATTGCCACTTTGTCAACTAATTACTTTAATGGCATATTTACTACCTACTATTAATTAATTTATTTTATTATAAGATTTATTTTCTATTGCTTCTTTCAATGTTTTAATATTTATTTAAGTTACACTACCTAGCACTATTGTTTTCATTTCAATTCCCTGAAATACTTTTTAAATATATAATTTAAAGGTTCTTAAAATTGTTTATACCGTTGTATCTTTTGTGTTGTTGATTTCCGGTGCATCAAACTTACAGAGCAGGTAGTACATGGTGACCATATAATGCCACCAAAATATATGCTATATCTAATGGGAAGTTTTTGAGTTATGTCATTTTAAAAAAAAATATATATATATATTGGTCTATAACTTGAAAAATAACTGGTTAATCAAAAAAACCTACATAATAAAAAATGTTCGTTTTAATTTATAGATTATATTCCAATTTTAATTTTTTTAAATTAGAGTCGCCGTAGTTCATAATTAAAATTTGAAGATTTCAGTTTTTGATGCCATATAACTTTTAAACTATTCGATTTACGAAAAAAATTTATAGAACATAAAATGTTCGTGACAAATAGTAGAATACATTTCTGCAATTTTTTTTCCCTAATTCCCAAAAATTGATTTTCAGCCCACTGTGCGCCGTTTGTTAGCTGTTATATTTTTTTGTTTATCGTGCATTTTAACTATTAATAGAACGGTTTCGGGAACTAAGCCGTCTATATTGTATAAAGAAATTCTTGGAACCAAGTAAAATTCGTGTTTAGAGTTCAGAAATAACAAATAAATCAAGTCTAGTCCCATTTCAATTAAATAAATATAAAAATAATAATAAATACTTTATTGTTTTAAAAAAATAATAATGCTGATACAAATTAACTCATAGGAAACAGATTTAGTGCAATTGGCGATTTTATCACTAAAAGTAATTTCTTCCAGATAACCAATTGTCATAGAAGAAGCAGTATTAGTATTATAAATATACATAGACAAATATCACGTCGAAAAATAAAAAAAAACATTTAATTTATTATATTATATATAAATTTGAAAATAACGTTAAAAATGACTTACATATAGGACTTAATTACTTAATCTAATTTCTAAGAAACTTGAAATGCATATTACAATGGAATTGCGTATATGCATATTGTAAAAGAGGTTTTGAGCGCACCAAACGATTTAGCCTTAAGTAACGGGATATGTAGGTACTGTTGCAGTGAAAGCTGGTACATGTTTTATATTTGAACGATTTCGTGTAATCAATAAGTTATCATTTGTTTTGGTTTGGCAGAAATTTAGCTTTGTCAGTTAGCTCCATGTGCTGGAACAATTTCTACCACAAAGTCCAGCAGTTCAAGTTAACAGTGTATAATTTTGTTACAATCTTTGCCATAAAATTTCCGTCTTTGCTAATTATTTTAAAAACAACATTGGCAATTGCTTATTAAATATTATTAAAATATTTTTAGACATTTAAGTAAATATAAAACTATTAATTGCATTAAGATTATTAAAAATAACAGCGTATTATTTTTAATATTTTTAATATTCCTGCTTCCTTTCAAGTTTCAATTGATCTACAATACAATTTTATGTAAGTATATTTAGTAATAAGATGTATCACGTGTCTTCTTTGTAAAATGTACAGCGTAATTTTACATACACGAGTGCAAAATTATAGATGTCTTGTACTTGCTAAATTTTGATGTTAGATTTTAAAAGTAAATTTAATACGTATTCTATATAAATTATTTTATAGCTATAAACACAACACAATGACAAAAAAACTTGTGTTATTTAGTTCATTAAGGCGTATTATTATTGTATTAGTTTTATCAAATATTTTTTTATAATATATACGTCGTGTTTTTAAAGCTTAAAAGTAGAACGTAGATTAATAATACAAATATTTTTTTTTTAATCCAAAAGTTAATAAACTCCTAAGAAACAAAAACAATATTTTAATTTGATAAATAACAAGCTACTATGTCATTTGAGATAGTTTTGTAATCGGGTTAAACGAAGCTAGCATTTGGGTCAAAGTCGCATTAAAATATGTCATCTTAACGATTCATGGAGTCGGTTTTATCAATCTGTTACCGCACAGATTCGGTGAACGGGCAGCAATTAATTACATTTACTGACAGATTAACGTTCATTCCGAATCGGAATTTACTGTTTTGATCAATATACGCTGATATAAATCAATGTTTTTTTAATTCTCTACACAAACCTATTTCAACAGTCTTTGTTGATGGATACTTTTCAAAGTGACCGCGATATTATATACGTGGTTTTTATTTATAACATAAAATTTTGTATAAAAGACGGCCTTTGAAAGGTTATCCGTAACAAATGTTAAATTTATTCAATAGTTCACTGTTACGTCAATTTAAAGAGGCTTTGTATTTTTATATTAGAGAAAAATTTGCAATTCAATGAAGCGTGATAATTACAAACTCTGTTGTTTCTATTAATGTGTTAATTTTTAGTCTGACGCAAGTGCTTCTTATATAAACGCACTTGTGCTTTGAATTGACACACGTTCTACATAAAAATTCTCACCTTTGGTGGTCGCGTTGGCTCCGGGACATCCGAGTCCCATTCCGAACTAAGATCGTCACTCGACGCTTCGGCGTAGTCTCCCGACCATGGAATATCAAGCAATGATTTCTGATACTGATCATACCCAGGGGACAGTGTCTGTGGTCCATACCCAGGAGGCAAAGGACTTGCTGCTCTACAGTCCTCACAGTTACACGGTTTAGGACCCGTTGTTGGCTCTTTGGCTGTCGTGTTAATATCTGACCTAGAATTTCTTCTAGAGTCACGTTTCCTAGCGCTTCTCGGAGAAAGTCGGTTGGTACATTGAGGTGGTATGTAATATTTGGCGGGCTCCGACTGTCTCCTTCCCGTGTCTGGCGTCTCTATTTTGACAGGTGTGAGTAACGACATTTTCTTAGTGAGGGGCTGTTGCCTCTCGGCCTCTTCGGACCTGTCCTCGGGATCCATGGTGTAGCGGATGATTGGTATCGTGAAAGGAATATGATCTGTACACTCAGGCATTATTTGTTTTAACTGTCACAACACTGCGAACTGCCGGCCTCCTGTTTTAGGAAGCAGAGTTAACGACATTGTTTTGTTATTATTTATTAAATATAGACGAGCTCACTTTGCATATGTGTCACGATGTATTTACGAGACCGGCATTAGTGAGCGCAACGCGAGATGGTTCCGAGCCGCGCGTTCGAACCAGACTGATGTTTCCACATCGCGGCATCGTTAGCACTATCCACTGGCTACGCACACGCACCTACTGTATCGACCCCTGTCGTATAAACCCGTTAATTAAGTTATTAACATACAACCGCTTCATTTAACTAATAACTATTAAATGTTCAAAACAATAGGTTGAATGTTCACCGAAAATAATGACGTAGGTATGCATAATAAAGTTAATTATTGAGTTTGTTATCTGCTGAACAATATGCTTAGTGTAAATATTTATAGGTATAGTGACCGAAGCACAATGTGCTTAGACTCTAATGGAGAACACACTAAGCCCCCATTTATGGTTATTGTGCCTGAATGACTATGGACACTTGAATAGTGAATGACCAATATGATCCAACTATTGACGTAACTATGCCCATTAAGTTTTGATTCAGAAGTTGTATGACTAACAGATCGGTTTTGAATCCGTGAAGTTTTTTACTTATTACCAAATTATTGTTTAATTTGTATCAAAAAATATGGAAAATCCGATCTCTAGAAGAAGAGATTCGTTGATTAGTTTCATTTTTTTGTTATTTTTCTAATATTTGAATGGAAGTAAAAAAAAACTCTCTACTACGTACAATGTAAATAACGTCTTTTTTGTCGCATGATAAACCACACTGTATTCCCAAATGTGGTTAGCTAAAATCAAAATTAATCATTTTTATAAATAATTTACCCACTTATTTAAGCTTACATTCGCCTTCTATAATCCAAGTTTACACTACATTTTAATAAATCCTAAATACAATTATGAAACAATACTTTACGCAGTTTATCATCCCGTAAAACTCGTAGCGGCTGAAGCTTTCGAAACATATCGGATTAAAAATAATTAAAATCTTCATCCATCTTCAACTGGGATGTAAATTCATATTGAAAAAAAAAAACAAAAACAAAAAAAAAATATAAGTCAACAGAAATTATAATGATACACAAATAAATAATAATATAATAGATAATAATGAACTTCTTTGGGAACATCCACACGTTAAGAGTGTGACATTGTGCGACGAGGAGAGGGGGGTCCTAAATTTGACCAGCTGTGACAAGAACGGGGGAGGGGGTCAAACAATCATGTAATTTGTGTGACGTAATTTATGGATGGCCCCTTTTTGGAAACGCCATAATTGAAAACAATACAAAATAATAACACTACTATACTCGTACGTACCAAGATGTAGAAGCAAGGAAGTAACTATTCCACTACTTATTATTTGATTACGAAGAATTGTATGCTGTGGGAACAAAATTACCGCGGTGTATATTTAGAATAGACTCAGATAATATTTCTCGAGGTTAAGATAAGATCATAATTGTTATCATTATTATTCAATACAACTACATATAGTTTAAATGTAACACGTATTTTTCTTAACAATTTACAGAACAAATGTTTATTTAATTGTTTTAACCTTTCTTTAAGAGCTATTCGCAGCGAAGGGCGAATTAATTACTTTTATTTATTTCACTTAAATAAAAGATACATTTTAAATATATTGTTTTAAAATAATATTTAAAAATGTACACGTGAAAATAATTATTTCAAACCATCCGTTATCAATTCCCAAATCAATCAATTCAATACAAGAATTTGTAAAACCAATAATTTAGTTATTCTTATTTATTACATTAAGAAACTAACAAGAAACTAAAGCTAGCTAATAAAACTTGACTAAAACTCCATTCAGTCCGACAAATTGATAGCTATTACTTTGACAGTTCTAATTGAATTCGAAGATAATATTTCAGCTTAGAACTAAATAACGTTTATGTATATTTCTACTAAAAAAATATACTTACATCATAAAATAAAAATAATCCACATTGTTTAATACGATATACCTATATACGTACGTAATCATCTTAAAATATATTATTACTTATATATTCTAGTATCTAGTAATTGACGTATTATTTCTATGTGTAATGTGTAGTGGTTACAATACATCATACAAGTCGAGTATTGTAATACTTGACTATAACCACGAAAACCACATTTCTCATATTATTATATATTGTGTCATATTTCTTTGTATTTATTCGTATCGTATCATGTCTATAATCTTAACTGTTTAGAATAAGTGAATTTTATTAAGCACAAATTTGCAACTGCCACCGCTATAATAATAATAATGAACTCTTTATTGCTTCGAAATAATGATATTATAATTGAACGCATACAATACAAAAACTTAGAACATATGGGGATCAGTAATGACTTCCAGAGAATCAATTTATTATAGGAGAAGCAGTATTAGTATCAGGTAATGCAATTTAGTATGATTTTATTTTTATGACTAGGATATAAATATAAAACGATAAATAAAATACATTAAAAAACACTATATGAATAAACAGACAATTTTGTACTATCCAAGTAGTAGTAGTATCCAAATTAATTTTATTATGTTCGGTTATTTCCCCTCAATCCCGAAATGCGACTAGTTTATGTATTTCACGAGTCATCCCTCAGTCTGCCTACCCCTACAAAAAAGCCTTTAACACGTGTACCCACTTTAAAATTGTAATATTATGCAATGTTACAATTACAAAATATATTTACATAAAAGCCAATTCAATTCGATTAAAATTAAAACTGTTATTTCAATTAACAAATAAATTTTTATTTAATTATTACACGTTACACAATGTCAATAATTGCCTATCAGCAATATTTTTTGTTAATTCTTTCATTTAAAAGAATATTGACGTCATAGATTATCAAGGTTAATTGACAATTTATTAACAAAAGAATTAATATATTTTACATGAAGCAATGGGCGATTATTTAGCCCAGTCTGCCGTTCCAGATTTGTGCTAAAAATTCTGCCAGGCATCTGAGTAGGTACATTCTGTCTGGACATCAGCAAAGGTTATTCAGTTCATGTTCAGACAAAACCTAAGCATTTTATTTATTTATTTTTATTTATTTATTTATAAATAATGTTAATTAATATATAGTTTTCGATGGTCCCACACTAGGCATTGCCTGTCACGTGGGACCCATCAATTACAAAACCTTTAATTATAAACATTATTACTAAAAATAATTATGAATTAATTTATTTTTTTTTATTTCTTTTTTATTTTTGTAATGTCTTTATAAGTTTGACTTGGTTGTGGGGGTAGTATGGCATCAGGGTCTCATGAACTTCTCTGTTTCCCTATAGCTCCAGGCAAGAAGAATCCCGGCAACCTTTGATTTTATCAATCTGGTTGGGGTACTACTGGTGTCCAGAAATTTTACCAATTTATTATTTATTTTATTGTACAAAAAGGGTCCAAGAAAACTGTTAAACCGACGAGCAAATGCCGAATTAACCTTGATACTGTCTATGAGGGGGACGCGTTTACTCCGTCTTAGCATTAAAGTTTAAATTTAGAACAAAATAACAATAAAAAAAAAAGATAATAAATGTGAAAGTTTTTTATTTACTTCTTATTTCCAGAATAACAATGGCTGATTAAAAAACTTATTATTTAAATATTTGTGTAAATATCCAAATTTTACATTTTGTCATTGCAGTAAGGTCTCCTTCTGCATCATAAGTTTTCGCACATTGGTGTGAAAAAGGGATAAAAATAGAATAAATATTATTTTTTCAAGAACGTGAGTGAACCGAAGTTTTCCACTTTTAACTCCTCTGCGTGCAAATTATGGTAATGACGTTAATATTATGTGTGTACATCTTCAATTTCAGCAGATATAGGTAACTGCTGATTCACAGCAAAATTATGCACGCAAATACATTCATTCGGTCAGCTGCTCCAGTCGAATAAAGTATAGTATATAAGTTGGCTGATTATTACTGCCAGATAATGTGCTCCAAACTGTAAACCTAATGTGAGCTGAGACCATAGCCTTAGGCTTAATGCTTCAATGCATCATCATCAAATATATTTCTTCCAGGCACGAATTTATATCTCTTTTAATAATTTATAATTAATTGCTGTCAATATACGAAAATTAATTAACTTCCTAACTTGATTTTAATTATTATAATTTGAATTAATCAATTTTAATGTATGTAACTATTTTATCTGAAACATTGCTATTAGCTAATAATAATAGACTTTAATAATAGTTAATAATATATAATAGTATATGTGTGTAGTAGGCTTAAATAATATAATAAAATCATTTATTAAAAATCGATAAAGTTTCACTGCAATTATTTCGTATCGTTAAATTGAAAAAAAAAACGAACAAAGATAAATTAGTTTCCGTTAAACTTATTTCCTCTTTTTTACATCAGTTGACAAAAGCATTGACACAAAAGGTTACGATAATCGATCTGAAATGGCCGCACATTATTACAGTGTCGAATGTGATGAAATGCCAATAAAATTGTAGTCCATACTTAGCAGTCAAATTAAAAAGTAATGACATTTAACTTATGATTGTCATTCAATGAAATAAGTGAAAAAAAAATAACATGATTCATTTTCCTTGTATTTCTTTAATAAAAAATTAACAAAATTATAAATAAAAAATATATATTTAATTTATTAATGAAGATTTTTTTAAATATATTTTTCTTAATATGTGATTATATGAAACCGAGGCCTTAAAAAGAAAAAAAAACTTATATAACAGATGAGCGCTTAAAATATTTTTAAATTCCAGTTTTAGGCAAAGGGAACAAGCCCATACAGCCGAAAATATTTTTTATTTAGTAAAAATAAGTGCAAATACGTATTTTAAAACTCCGCCAAACACCAATTAAGCAAATAAATTAAACTTATTAGTTATTATGTATCCAACCTAAAATAGTAGAAAGAAAGGAAGCCGAAATAGAAAGGCGTTACTTTATGACGCACTTAATGACGTAGGTGCAACGCTTCACGAATTTCAATCTTTAATGAACATTGTGATGGCAGGCTCTTCATTAAACTACATTCTATTAAACATATTTTTAAATAATTTAATCGGTTTTGCTAGAATTATTTTCTATTATACACGAAGTTCCCAAACTATAGGTCGCTACTAGGAAATCTCTGAGCATTACCAATATTTATTATATACCCCCATTTTTCCAAAATAGCTAAGAGGTGGGTCCCAAGATTGGATTTTTTTTGTTAGATAATTACTAAGATTTTTAAGTAAAACAATTTTGTTATTAGATATAATTACATTCTAACTCGTATTAATCTTGTCACTAAATTATTTATACAAAAAAAATCCGTTACGTGATGGTTACACAAAGAAGGGTCACTTACATATACTCTTAAATTACAAAAACTAAATATATGGTATGTGGCGGTTGTCTCAACAAATTATAAAGATTTTAGGATTTTGACATGTTTTTCTTTTGTTCTTCTTCCGTGTCTTTTTGCATTGTGATAATTATATTTTTAAAATCCATTTTAATCCGCAGTATTATTTTGCATAAGTTTCTCTAAATATATATTTAAAATACGATCAGTCTTTTCTTACTTCAAACAGCAAAAATACAATATATATAATTATAATGTTAGCTATCTGCATTTTTCATAAGAGATTTTAATGAATACTTTCGATAATTATAAAATAATAATTAATTAGTCCGACGACGTTGACGGTCAGATGTAAAGGCCACGTTTAAAGCCATACTGACGCAGATGGGAACAATATTCAACCATTCATCGTAGGGATGCATTACAATTACGTACATTCTTCTCGCGTTTTCAAACTGATACGGGTTATGATTTGACGTGCGACTGATGACGTCAGCAGGTCCTGAATACCAGGACTAATGTTACTAAGGACACGTGCTTTTCTATGGAATGCGAATTAATTTATTGATCTGTATTTTATAAGACAATTGACGTTCAAAATTGGAGGTTTACTTTGAAATTTATAAGATTTTTTAAATTTAATACTTTTATTTAACATTACTATAATTAAGATAAATAATAAAAATTATACTTACATATTACATTAAGAGTAAGACTTAAAATTGTAAAAATACATTATTTATTAAATTATAAAAATAAATTTAATACGTGCTGCCATCTAGAGTAAAATAGTCGAATTAAAAATTTACCTCAATGCGCAAGTTGAAAACAAACGTATCTATAAAAGTGTATATATATCACGGTAGATGGCGCTACAAAGTTGTAAACAAAAATCAATATGCACAATGAATACCTTAGGACAGGGGTCGACAGACTTATCAGCCAGATGAGCCGAATATTAAGTTTGTAGATTTTTCCATGCCTTCAGAGAGCCGTAACATGAACTTTATTATATACTATTGTATTGTAAGAAGAGCCAGATAATCCTATGGCAAGAGCCGCATGCGGCTCGCGAGCCGCGGTCTGCCGACCCCGGCCTTAGGAGATTCGCATGCTATTTTAAAATAAAGCAAAATAGCTACTGACCTTTTTATATCCTTTGTTGAGTTCTGCTGGACTGGTCATGTAGAAATCCACAATACCAAGTAAGCAATCATCACATCGACACACGTCACTTGGTAGTGAAGACATAGATCCGAAGCTGCTGCAACTATCCATCGAGTCTGTTCGCACCAATCTTCCCGTCGTCAACGCCTCCATCTTAGCCACCAGCAGCGACTCCATCAATGACCTGGGTTTACCCGGCGATCTAGATCTTCTCGGAAAATCAGGTGATAGTGGCCTATATCTTGCCAGGTCCACAGACACGTCGGACGATTTCGGACGTCGTGCGAAGTTTAACGATATGTCCGGAGATAAAGATCGGTTTTGCGACAGGTTGGGCGACATTTCGCTTGATTGTTGAACTGGATCAGATGAGGATGAACGCGATAGTGGCGGTGTTGCGCTACGACAATGCGATGACGTCATCTTGGATTATCAAAACTGCACATCACAGTATATAAATATTTATAACCATATGTTACTTCCGCTCATTTGAAAATCAGTTTTTTGTATTCATTCTAATGATATTGTCGTATATTAAAGGATTTCGATTGGAAATGTATGAATTAAACTATAATAATGAATAGAATAATGTAACATTGTGCTTGTAAGGGATATGTTTGCATGCGCTTTCTCTAAGTTCTAGATAGGTTTGTGAAAGTCCATGCAAAGCTCAGCTCTCTCTAAGCGAAATTATTGATTCAATAACACTTTTTCCGAGGCAGTATTCTTCATTTTATGAAACATGAAATCAACGTACAATATGAAACAAAATATATGTATATTATAATCGCATTGGCACTGTTTTTTAAAATTCTTTTTTAATGATGCACATTTCATTATACAAAACATACACATAGGTTGATTATTAAAACGTATTTTTAATTACTATTTAATTTTAATTACTTAATAAAAATTTAATTTATGTTTACCTACAACATTCCATAGATAGTTTTACTCATAAATATTATAAGAACTAAGTTTTAATTCACGTTCTTACCATGCGTATACGCATTGGCGCTACGGGTGGTTCGTGTTGGATGCAAATCATTGTGAACTGTCAGATCGGTTGATGTATTTATCAGTCTATGAGCGAATTAACTAAACAGCTTGGAGTACTTTTGAAAAAATAATACAATAAATATTCAGTATTTATATTTAAAAAGAAACGTATTTATTTCGTCTCTATTTCGTTTTCAGTTGAAGAATTCTTGAAAATGAAATGGAATTAATGTTATCTAATTTGGCATGTAATAATGATAAATTAGTTTATAGTGTTTGAATGACAATTGTTACTACAAAAAGCTATTTATGTAGAAGTCACCTTCGCTATGCCTGTTCGAGGAGACGAGAGAATATCAGAATATCGGGTGTCGTTCTTAAGCCGCGTCTCCTGCTCCTCTGTCTTCCAAACATTAGACAAAAACATCAAACATTGGGGCGTGGCCTACACAATGTTTTTGTTTTCCGTCGACCACGGAAAACAAAAAACATTGTCTATGAATACAAAAATGTATACGGCCACGCCCCAATGTTTCGATGTTTTTGTCTAATGTTTGGACGACAGAGGAGCAGGAGACGCGGCTTTAAAGAACTAAGAGGTCTGCAGTACTAATGACCGTATGAAATTAAAGTAGAAGAACGAAAGAGTTTTGTAAGAAAAGTAATCTCTGTGGAAGTATAACCGTGTCAGGGATACCGGGGTGTTCCACTACCCAAGCCATCGAAGCATTTAATTTAATAAAATATAGTAAAAATAGCAAGCATTTCTATAGACTATAAAATCGAGTTTCTTATTCATCATCTTGACCTATTCCAGAACCTGTAAGTAGTTGACGGCGTAAAAAAAATAAATGAAGAAAGAAAAACATCTTAATTAACGCGTCTATTAAAATTAACACCTATGTTATTAAGCCGGCATTAAAAATTCAGGCGTAACGTTTAATTAAATAACATAGGTGATATCCAAATAACTTAATTACAAGTTCATAACACGGCAATATATCAACTTTCATAAAAATAAATTCATGGTCTCGCAAAAATTAAAAACAAAACTCCTTGTCAACTTTTTATCGTCCGGTTTATATCCACAAAGATAATTGGTTATTGAAATATATCTTTCATTAACTTAAAATTAATTAATATGTTTTAAAAATAATTGTGTACTTTCCAGTTGGGATTTTTTTATGTTTACCAGTTTCATATATCTACTATATTATTCAAAGTGTTATAGTGTATAAAAGATTACTGTTTTTGTTATTCAGTGGTTTAGAATATCTTTAAACTCTCCTAATATCGAATATTCCGGCAAATAACCTCAGAAGAAGAACAGATTCCTAACTTACAAGTAAATAAGACAAAAAAAAAGTTGAATCAAATCTCAATGCATTGAGATTCTGTGTTAATTGATTATTACTTTGCTCATCTTTGAATGTGACAAACATCTATAGTTCATACGTCTTTAAAATTAATTATAATTAAAAAAAATCTTTACACATTGTTAAAAAAAATGCGTCAAGAACCCCTTAAATATTCCTTTTCCACAAATTAAAGACTAAATTAATAATCGAGAATTAACATTATAGTAAAACATAGTCACTTATTCAAAACGTACGTTATAGAAGTAAATTAATTCAAAAAATCCTAATTACAGGAAACGCCAATCGTTCCTAGGGCATAGCAATTAAAATTGTCTGCACATTTTAATTTATTATATGTTCAATAAAAGCATTTAAGTATTAGTAATATTTCTACTAAATAATAGACACGTCAAATTACACTCCAATCGTAATCATTCGATTACATTTAAATTCATGCTTAAAACTTAAAGAAATAGATTCTCCTTTCCCCGACTCTTCCTGCGTTCTACTTTTGAGATACTAAAGACAAAATCAGTATAGACTAAAATCAAGGAAAATTGTTTTAAAACTGCGAATATATAGAAATTTATTCCCTCAGTTAAAATGAAAATTATGTATAATTACATCAGGATTAAGATCTGGTCCTTCGAGCCGGATACAATTACCTATGTATATAAATTAGTCGCATTATAATGCCTTGTTTATTTATATATATATTTATTTATTTATTTATACATACATAGATGCACAATATTTTTTTAGGTTAAAATAAATGTTTGAAGATTAAAATCCACTGGAAAATATAGTTCTCATGACATGACCTAGAGTACTTCTTTATGATTTAACTATGACAACCGTACATTTAATATTGAGATTCAGTGTGTTAATAGCATTACTAATTGTGCCTTCAAGCAAATATAAATAAGAGTTATATTTCTATAGATTTATGTTTAATGAATAGTGCATGCGGTTATAAAATACGATGTCTGCTCGCAGAATAACATGTTTAAATAACGTTTATGGCTGTTGGATAAGGGCATGATTCTTCCCAAGGATTCGGTTTCATTTGTTTTTTTCTCATTTTGCAATTACATTTTCTATACATTTCATTGCTAATTATTAGAGCACTTATGACATTACATCTGTAGGTATAATCTCTACCGCAACCCAGATATGAATTTGTCTAATATTATGTAATTAAATGAAATTAATTTGTTGTACTTTTCTTGTCAATAAAGCTCTTCCACTCTTTCCTTCGTTAGTTGGTCTTTGACGTCCACTTTACGACTCTCCATCCACCCCATTCATCTAGATCAGGGGCTGTCCAAACAACGGCCCGCGGCTTCTTTTTGTGCAGTGTCATCTTTCCATTTCCTCGAAAATTAATTTTTGTTCTCAAAATAATAGTTTTCTCCTTCTGTTCTTTATTCGCTTCAGTATATTTAGTTTCTTTAATGCCTTTGCTCACTTAAAACATTAAAAGTAATAATACATATTAAATTCAATGTTGTAAATTGAAATGACATATTGAATCTCATAACAGCGTATAATTCTTTCTGTAGCAATGCACTTATATGTGCAAAACCGAAAATTCTTAACAATCTGTTAATATGAGATATAATTAACCATGAAAATAATTTAACACATAAATACATGCAATATAAACGCCTACCATTTACAATAAAGTTCAAAAAGGGTTTTTAACTTTAACAGCCTGCAGGTTGAGTAAGACTTCGATTTGAAGTTAAACTTTGTTGTATTGAGAATAACGGCGACTTTCCTTAGTTCATAAGCTAAGGATTCATAACTCTTTCGCGGTAATGTCAGTACAAGTCATTGTATGCAACTTAATGTTCTCTCGAATGCGACTGCGTTTTTTTTAATTTCTCCTTGCGAATGACCTTTTATAAAATTTCTCTTTCAAAAATATTTATTACATATCGTTTGTTTGCTAATAAACGAATTTTAAAATTGGTATTTTTTTATTTAAAAAAACGATTTATATAATATACAATTCGAAATAATATTTATTGCACTTTTCTCTTTCACACAACGGTCTCACTTCATATGAATGCAAAGGAAGAATAATACAAACCGTTCGATTTCGATTAAAATAACTGCCAATTGGAATTGTATAGAATGATAATAATGGAAATAGTTGAAAAAACTTTCCTAAAATATTACTAATAATAATTTAAGATGCCAATGAATCCCAAGTCATGGCTGTGAGCTAATTCAGCGAAAACAAACAAATATAAAGACATAGAAATAGTGAGGTCTTATCTAAAATCTTAATAGTGCTTAAAGCAATTAGAATTAATGAATTGGTAATAGTTGATAGGGTGACCATAATTTATAAACAATTAAACGGGACCGCTGAAATGTTTGACCAAATATAAATTTCAAATTTAAAGTTTTAACTGAACGAAACATATTACATTTATTTAAAAATAGAATTACATAGTTTTAACGAATATATTGTCGATGAAAGTCTATTGATGTGAAATTATGTATATGCTAAAAAAGATATATTAAGCTATTGTATGTTTAAATATTTATCAATAAATAAATGAAAAAGCAATGATACTTGATATTAAGCCCAAATATGATTTAATTAATTCGAAATACTACTGTTGTGGCCAACTTAAATTGGGTGGTGGTATTGCCTTGGACGGCGGCGCGAGCGCACGTCTCCAGGGTGTGATTCCCTCGGTCGGCGGCGGCTGGAGCGGACGCTTCAGCGGGTGCGCTCGGACAGCATCGCGAGCGCACGTCGGTTGTGTGTGTGTACAAATCGGCGGTTGGGGTCGGATGTCGCTATTGCATCGGTTATTATTATGCGGAATTCGGGACTATATTGTTATATATGTGACTTTAATCGGCTATATTAAAGTACATATGTACATGAACTTTGTATTGTGAGCACTTTAGCGACAGCGGACAATTCTACGGAGCATCGGAAGCATTAACTGCACACACACTTTGGGGAGTGGTGGATGCAGCTGAAAGAGGTACGTACTACTATCCCTTTTTACTGTTGGCCACCTATCATACCCCCAACATATACAGTCCACTATTAATTTATATTATATCATAGAGGGGTCAGACTCCCCCCTCTTCGGCGGCTAAAGGTGTCGTAGGTCTTGAAGGGGACCACGGTACGTTCACCTTTACATTTGGTCCTTCGAGCCGGATTGTATATTGCGGATAATTGCGGATATTGCGGATTAATCGGTTAATTTAATTATTTTTAAAATTAAATTTCATATATTCAAATGTTAACTCGATCAAAGTAGGTCAACTTCGTTGTAACCAAATTCCCTCATAAGTGGTTCTCAAACGAACCTTTGTGTTGAAGTGGGTACAACTGAGCTTTGTTTTTTGTTAATACTTTTTGTGGGGATCCGTAGAATTTATTTTATAATTAATATTTTAAATATTCAAAATGTCGGTGAAAGGTTTTGAAATTAAATTTAAAATAAAGCTCAATTGGTTTGAGCAGTCGGTGGAGTTGTTGACCACTCCTAATATTTCGCAATCTATTTTAGCGGCTCGGTTTAGAAAATTAGATCAACATTATAATGAATTTTCGGAGGCATATGAACGGATATTAAATTTGAAATCGGAAAATTCGGATGATATTGCGGAATATGATAAAAAGTTTAAAATTGGCACTATGCATTTTAATACTTTGGAAGCGGCGGCATTGGGTTTTTCTAACGTGACCGAGGGAACCCAAAATATTATTTCGGATAAAACAACGACTCGATTTTGACGGTGACATTTTTTGTTGGTCTAGTTTTATCAGCTTGTTTACGTCTTTGGTTTTAAATAGGAATGATATTCCAAAAACGGAGAAATTTCATTACTTATTTCACGTCATTAAGGAGGCTCGGTCGCTTATTAAGCATTTTGGTTACTTCAGGTAGAGAAGGTAATAAAGGTAACATAACTTCTATTGTTAATAAAGCGGATATTAATAAGAATACGGATATCAATACATGCAAATTTTGTAGTCGGGTCGGACATGTATTGTCGCGGTGTTATAAATTTAAGGAACTTTCACTCAATGATAGAAAGTTTTGGGTGAGAAATAAAGATTTATGTTTTAGATGCTTAGGAGACCATCACGCTAATATGTGTGAGAAA
>JAPWLS010000108.1:0-14285 GCA_028551675.1 Tineola bisselliella
ATTTATGTATCATCCTAATTTTCTGTTCGATAACAATTGGTCGTTTGGAAGAAATTACTTTTAGTGATAAGATCGCCAATTACTCTAAGTCGTGTTTGGTATGTGCTTTGTAATACAGTAATACCCCGCTTTACGCGAGGGATACGTTCCGGAAAAAACTGAAATTCCGACTGTGATGACTACATTATGTTTATACGCACTCTTTCGCATAATGCGGGGCAATTGAGCGCGAAATTTGAATCTCGCGTTATAGTGAAATCGCGCATAACGAAGTCGCGTAACGCGAGGTATTACTGTACCTACTCTTAAAGCAATAAAGGATTATTAAAATATTAATTTGTACTATATACTTTTGTCTGGTATAAATATTAGGTCTGAGTAATTATTAGCGACCGTTTTTAGCAATTTTTAACAGGTCATCAGTCCACTTTATTGATAGACAGCCTGTTCTAGCTTGCTGGTGCAACGTCTAAACATTATAATTAGTTGTTTCAAGCGTTACTTTGCGGAAATCCATATTAAAGGAAATTGTTCAAAATTATTTTGCTTATAATTCCCGCTACAACATTCAGTAATTTGTCTCGACACGTTTCGCCACTTCACGTGGCATCATCAGGATACGTGCGGTCGCTTCGGCTTCACTTCAACGTCTAAACATTACTTTAGTCGATATTTTCCCATTCTTTCAACAGGGCTTTTCCTAACTCTATTTCCTATAACTTTGGATGATATCGCGGTTTTTTAAGTGACACCTCAGTGTACATGCGGCTCTGTGAAGGATTATTTGTCGCTCTCGATAATGTGCCCGAATTCCTTTTTCATTTTTGTGCTATTATATTTTTTTAAACATTATAGTTCCGTATGTGTTTCAAAATATCTTTTAAATTACTGACATTGAAAACGAATTTGAAAGACTAAGTGCAACGTTTTCTTAATACGTATATAATTGCAGTCTGCAATTTTTTTTTTTAATTTTGAAATGTTACTCGGACTATCAAGGAGTTTGGTCACCCCTGGTGTATAATATAAAAAAGCAATGTCTAATGAAAGCGCGTAGCATATTTTGGTGATAAAATGATAGCCTTTACGTTTTTACTCAATTATATGTCTTTGGTAATTATATTTTTGGGGTATTTTTCAAAACAAAGTCCTTATCATTACATGCCTGTGGCATAAATATATTTTGAGCTGAAAAAATGGTAAACTGCCTCTTTTACAACGTTCACATTCAGCCAAATAATCTACAATCTTATTTATCATTTTTACAAAAGATCTAGTGTATTTTATATAACAAAAAAATATTACTATAAAAAATATCGAGATTAAAAATTGACAAAAAAGCAACAAAATAGTAAACGAAAAAAATTCATCCGCTCCTCATAGTTCATTAGGCTTACTATCGTATTAATTTTAGAAATATTGCCTGAAATATTTCTTCACGGTCAAAATGAATCCTAATTGATATATTATTAAAAAATAGTATTTATTTTTTATACTAACTTTACGCTACGCTTTAGGAACTCTACCTATCGCTACTGCTTCATACTAGTATAAAGTGACTCCAAAAAAAACAATAGCATCTTAGCACAATAACCTTGGAGATAGCATGAGCTTGAAGGCCTATTGACCTCGTCACGCAAACCTTAGACAAGTTTGACGTGCGTCTTGCCCATGAATCTACTGCCAAAGGTGTACATATGTAACGGGTCATGGACATTTTTACTGCGCAATTATCATGAAAAAGATATACATTCGTATGTCACGCACAGAGACTGTTTTACGATTTAATAAAAATTCCTCAGTAACAACTTCATGTCGGAACTAAAATTGCTGACATTTCAATTCTTGTTGTATTTAAAGCACGGACTAATTGTATATTATTAGTTGAATACACCTTGAATGACTTCAAGGATCACACAGGACTGATAATTGTTCTGATTTCTACTGGATGATCTATTAGTGATATATCAATGGCGTAGCATATAAATAAAGAAATAAAATAAACGACCTTTTAGAGAGTTCTAACATTTGTCTTATCAACATCATCAACCACATGTACTGTATCTTCAAGCCGGCATAGTGAAGGCGACTTTTGCTTGCAGACTGTGATAGCGTGGGATAGCTCGTGGATCTATGTTATTGACGTCAGAGTCAAAAAATTACAATAAAATACATTTAATATATTTTCATGAATACTCGAAACCCAAAAACTTCAGGACAAAAATCTTCTTAACTGTTAAAAATTACTCTCTACGTGCAGATTGCCTGAAAAAGAAGGCAGATTTTCCTCAATACCAGTTATTAGTATATGCTTGAAAGCGGTAATCTTAGAAGTTATCAGTTTGTAAGATATGGGCGTAAATAATGGCTAATAAAAGTGTTTGTTAAGAACAGAACTGACAACTAAATACTTTCGCGGGAAGAGAGTTACTCAACACATTCAATACATTACACAGTTCGATATTCAAAAATATAGGTCATTTATTGCAATAAGTTATAGTTAGTATACGGATGATTTTCACAGTGAATAATTAGTGGACATCCTTGAACCATACGAAAGCAATATTAATTTTTTTAAATTATAAATTAAGTATTTTAAAAAGTTCTTCATCTGTACTGGAAATCAAACCAACTGATGTTTATATTTATAACATAATAATATAATATAAAAAAAACACGAGTGAAGTCGTGGGTCACTGGTAGTATATTTATAAAAACTACCAAATGAAAATAAAAATTATTTATTATACCTAAGTTATTTTGGATCTTGAGCATAGCCAGAATCTATGGTGACTTTGAAAAGGCATATGACGAGAAGAAATCACAATAAGCTCGCCAATCATCACAGTATATCATGTTAGTATTAGTAGGTACATTCTTGCTACAATTAATGTAAATAAAACTTGTACCTAAGTATACATGTAAAGAAACGACATTCCATATTTGCCATGCTTCGCAGCGCCATAGTCTCTGGTCGTGTCGCGATTGTCTATGGACGTCTTGACACAACGCCACGTTGTCGCATAGATATTTTTAAAAGCTAACAGTTATTAAATAATTACTTGAAATATCGTTTCTTTAATTTCAGGTAAGTAATTTTTAATGTTATACACAATCGTGTAATGTTATTATAGTTAAATATTAATAAAAATACACTTTAATTTCAGTTATTGAAACTTTTGGTTTTATTTACAACAAAGAAAACAGTGTCTGCTAAAAAACTGCGCCTAGTGTCTTATATACATATGTATAATACGTGCATTCGAGCACACCATTAATTTCGTTTTTACAATAAATAAACTACAAAATCATTTATCATAATTAACATTATATATAATCAACGAAAGCTTCGAAAGATACTATTTCATTAATAATTATCGGCAATTATGTAAATGGGAATTATCCTAATGAGTACGAATGAATAATCAAAATTATTGTTAATCAAATCAGAAGATTCTTTTTTTAAATTAATGTAATTAATTATTGTAATCTATTTTTAACGTTACAAAAGTCTTTTTGAATAATTTTAAAAGCGATAACGAGCGCCTTTCTGTGTAACGTTTGTATTATAATTAGGGTATGTGAACCTATACTAACATACAAAATTCATATCTTCAATATTTTAACATACTTGAGAACCATTTATGAATAAACACTATATATCAGCCATTCTCAAAGTGTGTACCACGGAACCCTAGGGCTAAAATACTGCAAAAAATACCTACCAAAGGGAGATTATAAGGTTACATCTAAATATTCCAACTAAATATTACATTGCAATATGATTATTCATAAATACATATAAATCAGTTTTTTATAATTATATTAAGGCTTTTTTCTTCGCCAAAAATGTTTGAGAACCGCTGCTGTATATGAATAGATACTCCATTTATTACTACATTCAGACACTACTTATTACTTATTACTCATAATTCATATATTATACTATACAATAATATATATAGTAATTTTTGTTGGCTACATATCTTCTTTTGTATTTCAAGAAGGTTTAAATTCAATGTATTTATAATTTAATAAAAACACTATAGTATTGCGTATAAAAAGATTCAGTTTAGATAAAAATATGTTCTGCAAATAGTCTTAAAACATATTTAAATACAATTTTCAATATAAAAAGTGATATCACGGATCTTGATTTGTTCCATTTGAAGCCTAAGAAGCTCAAGTCTATTTCGCACTTGGCTTTCCTATAACATTCTATCTTCGAGCAGCAGACTGACATTCGTATTTAATCGTAATGAATATAGTTTTCTTCAGATGTCTAACACAACTATTAGGTTACCAAACTTAGCTTTATTTCTCTAGTCTAGTGTAGTTGTTACTTTCATGTTATGGTTTGTTAACTGTTTGTTTGTGTGTGTCTAAATAAATAAATACGAATAACCCCTTATTTTTATAACTACGAGCTCTAAATGTCGTGTCGAAGAAAATTTATGTGTTTACATGATACAATATTATTTAGTCACGTTCATTTATCCAGTTAATTGAACACTTGCCATACTCTGAGAGTCAAGTTCATTGGTTGGTAGGAAAACGTGAAAAGCGTGAAAGTAATAAGCGTGTAGTTATTTCTCTGACATTATAATTTGCTATGGGCATCAAAACAAGAACTATACAAGCCCATGAATTCAATATCTATTTATTTTATTTATTTATTTATAAAGCCTACCTACAAAATTACATATTATAAAAAGGACTACTATTATATAAACTAAATGAAATTTTAATTATAGGAGTTTATGTTTAACTAGCTGTTGCCCGCAACTACGTCTGCGTAATAATGAATGAAATAAATCTAATAAGATTTATACAAACTTTCATCCCCTATTTTATTCCCTTGGGGGTAGAATTGATCAAAATCCTTTCTTAGCGGATGCCTACGTCATAACATCTACCTGCATGCCAAATTTCAGCCCGATCCGTCCAGTGGTTTGGGCTGTGCGTTGATAGATCACTAAGTCAGTCAGTCACCTTTGAGTTATATATATTTATATTTAGATGAAATTTTAATTATAGGATGGGACGGCATGCTCAAGGTGATAAAGGGATAGATACTACACTTCTAATAAAAAAAAATCGTTTATTTTGTTACTATTTTATATTAAGATTTGAATAAATATAGTCTACAAGTGGTTAATAATAAGCTACTTCACCTTAATGGGATTTAATTGGCGATATAATAGCATACAAATAATGTAACGTTAGCAGTAATGCCTACGCAATTAGTTCCAATTAAACTGCTAGCTTACTCTGTGTTTTACGATACCCACTTGAATTTGTGAAAGCATCACGCTTAACACTAGGTTTACGGACGTATTCTATATACCTACTTCTACTAAAACGCGTCAATTTGACGCATATCGTAGAGATAGGTATACCACATACACAAGTTCAGTAATTCAACACTTTTAAAGAAAATAGACTTCAATATATATTTCCCTCGATCAATGAATAAAAGTCATACAAAGAGATAAAATAAAAATTTAAACAGTTTTTGGTAATTATCTGATAAAAGTCAAAATGCGTCAAATTGACGCGTCCCGTAAACCTAGTGTTAAAATCATTTGTATTGTATAAGTAGAGCGTTTCAGTCGAGGCTAATGTACAGTATCAATACCGGCTGTTTATATGAATAAATATATATTACAGATCAGCTACGTTTGCTTTTAATTATTAATAATAAACTAAGAAAATCGACAACAAAAAAACTCGACTTTATTAAGACAATTTCTAATGGACAGTTTCTAGTGTTCGAAATACAAATAATTCTTACATGAAATCATAATAAGTTTCAGCCTTCGTCCGTCTTCAACGACACCTAGGACGAAAATTAAGGGCTGGTTTCTACATACATCCAATTTAAGTTTCTAAAAAACCTGTTTGATTTCAGTAAGTTGTTTGGACGACGAACAAGTTAAACTTCGCACATTAGTGTCAACTTACTACGTCGTAGCACTAGTAGAATTGTGCTACGGCGTAGACGCGTGCCATAGCAGCGTAGCTCGTTTACATAAACTTTAGTATCTGTTTACAAATAATATGTTATTTCGGATTCAAATTTATTACTTTGTTTGTTTTAGCGTTACTGTAATAATAAACTAAGTATAATTATTGAGCGTTTATATTAGTCGTTAGAAAACGACTGCGATCTTTGCAATCATATTCGAAAGATGCTATATGTGTCATACAATATCGATATTTTGAATTTGATTGACATTAATATGTTATTATGATAATAAAATATATATTTTTTATACGAATGCAATAATCTTAAAATGTCTTGATTGCAAAATAACATTGTCATATTTCATTGGATCTATGGAATTAAATTGAATTTGCATAATATTGGTATTATTATAATAATTATATGAACGTATAGAGAACTACCTAAATCAAAATTCAAAACACGTGAAATTGTAATTAACGTTAGAAAAGAAGAGGCATCTCAATCTATTTTCTTGCAAATCCATTACTGCTTCAATTAGAGAATAATTACAAGGATTTAATTGTCGACAATCAATGGAGGATTAATTGGTGATGGTTATTGAGTTAGCAGATTATAGGGTTAAGTGAAAGCTACAGGACTGCTATGATTTTGCAGTTCATTGCCGCTTATGTTAGTGAAAACCATTGTTTAATTTTGTGGAAATATCAATACAAACGTATAACTTAAAATGTATACGTTCTTCTAGTAATTTCATGTCTATACTAACATTATGATTTCTTTCTACTAAAATTTAATCTCCTGACCCTGAGAAAAAGAAACGAAAGCAGAATATCCACGCAACTGACAGCGCGACAATCATGTCGTCAACGATGAAATCTTAGAGACTAATTTTTTAAAAGAATTTAGCTTAAAATGTCAAAAGGACAATCTTCAAATGGATACAGACTGGACTTTGGACTAGAAGAAATAACCATTAGAAAGGGATAACTATATTCTTATCGCGTCGAGGTTGAGGCATGTGTGAAAGGGATGCAGATATCACCTTTCTCTCTCTATCGCCTATATACCTACAAAAACTGTACCCATTTGAAAATCGTCGTGTGTACATCGAACTTAAAGACGCTGTTTGACTGTTATAAATAACATACAATAGCTTTTATATGTGTGTGTAATGATCTTCTATAAATACAATTTAAGCTTGACGTAATCCTGTACTAATTGCTAGCCAAGCTAAGACTACTTTGGGATAATTGTAAAGTTTAATAATGAAGCTTTGAATGATTTTCTTAATAACTTAAGCTGACTTACATTAATTATTATTGTATTATCATTATTATATGTAAGAATAGGTTGCGGTTTTTAAAATATATATATTATTGAAATGAAATGAAAATAGTTTATTAGCATAGACACTAAAGCTTGCTCATTGACAGACTCTATAATGGCGTCGGAAAGGCGTATGATAAGAAGAAGACCACAAAAAATCGTCAATCATAACCTGTACATAAAACACTTAACAAAGAAAACTGAATTTTCATTCAGAAAAAAAAGTAAATAACAATTCATAAATCACATAATTTGCAATAATACATAATTCACAAGAATTAAAATTAGATCAGATCCACGGTGCAACCACATAGGTATCAGCCCACAATAATATGAAAAACTATGTCTTTGTCTATCAAACACAGTAGAGTATTCTATAATCAGTCCCATAAAGAAGCCTTTATTACAGAAATAATTCTTCATATTTATTTATTGAATCCACAAACAGGACTAGACTTGAAATATAATATCGCACTATAAATTATAATGATATAGTTGTAGGTTCTATGCACAGTAAATACTTTTAAACATACATACAAACTATACAATTTTATATTATTAGTATTTATATATTTCCAATTATAAATCAAAGTACAACCTCTTATAAACCTAAATTAGAAATTAGGCTTTATTGCAACAGAATAAGGTACACATAGAAAAATAAAGCACAGTGATTTAAAGGCAAAACCTTTACCTTCGAACTTAATGAAGCGGAAACCTTTCAATTTTGAGGCTTTCTTTCTATTTTTATAATTCCCCTTTTCATTTATGTTTATTTATTTTACAAAACAACATGATTTCAGCGTGCTTGTAGAAGGTTTTTGGTAACTTTTATATCAATATGTTTTATTTATATTTAAAAAGTTGTTTTTAGTAGCCTGGCATGTGACGACAACGTCGCCTCCACTACACCGAGATATAAACTCTAGATATAAAAATACTACTAAAAGTAACTCGTTAAAATAAACAATTGAAATTTCTAATTAAAATTCGCATAATTAATTACTTATAACAAATTATCTGTCAAAAGTTGGTTTTAGTAAATCTGAAATAAAAAGGGTTGTTTCTTGTTAGACCATTATTGCTTCACGGTATAGTATATTTTATTTTTTTTAAAACTCTTAACATGTGATGAAACTCTACTTAAGCTTAGATAGAGTATTTGAGTGTTACCACAACGACAACTGTTATCATCCAGATTGATAAGGTATCGAAGTATTTGATTGAGAATGTCATTCTTGAAATTAGTTATACTATAGGGAGATTTCAAAGTGAGTTAACAACCGCAATCAGTATATCACATTGGATACATATTGGATAAAACTATATAAAACTATAAAACTCAAAGGTGACTGACTGACTGACTGACTGACTTAGTGATCTATCAACGCACAGCCCAAACCACTGGACGGATCGGGCTGAAATTTGGCATGCAGGTAGATGTTATGACGTAGGCATCCGCTAAGAAAGGATTTTGATCAATTCCACCCCTAAGGGGATAAAATAGGGGATGAAAATTTGTATAAATCTTATTAGATTTTCGACGGATTGAACTGAAATTAAAGATTGGAGTTACTGTGATGAAGACGTTTTTACACACGCTAAACAAAAATAAAGCCGCAAAAACTATACCTAATTAATAATAATACTTCTTAACGGGAGCGAAGCCGCGGGCAACAGCTAGTATATTTATAAAATTTTATAGAATAAATATTATTCAACACAAAAATATGTTTTATTTTAAATATATATTACATTGTCATCAAATTGTACGCGTCTATGACGATACGCTTAAATTGATAATGAATTTGAATTGCGAATTATGAAACGGGAAGTCTACGGAATAATTAATTAATATTAAAAACAATGTTATAGCCCAAACAATAAGAATAAACCAAACAAAAGAAGGTTCGGTAGTTGTTGGCTGAAACCCAGCCGGTTCATTAAACGAGTTTACAAAATTTATGTAAAAACTTCACTACCGAAAACGTTAATTAAATTCTGGACCTTTCACTCGATCTGTTTTGTTATCGGCTTCAATATAAATTCAATATTTCAATTGGAACCATTAAATTCACTTAACTGTTCCTGTTTTCGTATTATGGGATAATAAATAAATAAATGCATGACAATAAAAAAATATATATGTGGTTAACAGCGTCGCAAAGCAGAAATGTTTTAGTAATAATTAGTAATTTTATTACCAATTCTACCTACGCCTTTATTTAAAAAGCATATTTAAGAAACGCTCATTAAATAGGTTTATTATCTGACTATCTGTGTGATTGAGATGACTGTGTGTATGTTTGTGTGCTTATATACTTAGGTACTAGCTTTATTTGCATTAATTGTACTAAATTTTTAAATCTAAGCAAGAATGTACCTACTAACATTAGCATTATACAGGCTATGATTGACGAGTTTCTTAAGATTTCTTCTTATCATGTGCCTTTTTTTATATTATATAAATTAAGTATTAATGTACATCCAAACCAGTCTTTTGTGGTAGATTTTAATAATAAAATATACTATATAGAAACTAGCTGTACCCTGCTACGCCACCAACTAAAATAAATTTGAAGGAAACATTACAAAAATATTTGATTCATTTTGTATCATTTGATTTATTTTGTTCATTTAGCGACAATATTATATATTCAATGTGAGCTGTCATGAACTGTCATGACAATATATGAAATTAATTGGAATGACAGTGGCGCCATCTGTCGAAAATTGGTCGTACCAACTCAGAAACCTTTGTGGGCTCATGCACAACAACTTTGCTAAAGATCATCACATGATCAAATGCATAGTTTACGATTATATGAAGGACATACAGACAAGCGTTCATGTTTATATATCTATATAGATATAGGTACATATATATGTAACATTATATTAGGTAGACGCCTCGTTCGTCTATGTCATTTTGGTGACACGCACAAATCCACTCCGAACGAGATGAAATGCCTTTTAGAGTGTGTTGTAGTGAAAGTCAATAAGGCATTATTTCTTTCAATTTTCGCTTTTTACGTAAACATAAAACAATTCTTTATAAAAGTGTATAATATGGACCATAAATGTATATTTTTTTATAACCATTTTAAGTCGTACTAAAAAGTTAGTATGAACTATTAGGGCTGGTATTGTCAAGAATTTTTAATGTAACGGAAATGCGACACGTTCTGACGTTTCGCGCGCGAATTTCAAAATTTGTTTTTGCGATATCTCGACAACCGATGACGTCAGCGCGACCGCGTAAAGGGTTATTTTCTGATCGAAATTTTTGTGGAGGCCTATTCGATTTTTTTTATGATTTTGGATGGCGAGAGGGGGTGTGGAGGGGGGAGGAAATTTGGGGGGGGGGGGAATCGGCGGCGGCTCGCGCCGACCTTCGGTCGACGCTCGCCTTTATGACTATATCCCTTAAGTGGATCGCGATTTTTGATGCAAGGGTGAGGGGGAGGGGGGGGGGGGGGGGGGGGGGGGTCCGCCGCTCGCCTTATTGGCTGTATCTCCGAAAGTAAACGTCCGATATAGTTCGTGTAAACGACAATCTTGGTCAGAATCATAAGCTCTTTCAAGATCTGAAAAAAATTTTCAGGATTTTTTTCAGGAACCGAAATTTTTTTTTCCGTATTCTATTTTAAAAAACTAATCTATGTAAAAGTCAAGAGGCTCCGAAGGCACCCCACTAAAAAAAAATTAAAATAAAATTAAAATATGGAACTTGAGCAATAAATTATGTAATTATGTTAAATAAAATATATTTTAAAATTAATCAAAATACTTTCATTTTTAAACGAATAAATTTATAATTATCTAAAACCAAGCTTTTTTGGCGAAGGAAAAAGCTTTAATATAATTATAAAAAACTGATTTATATGAATTTATGAATAATCATATTGCAATGTAATATTTCGTTGGAATATTTAGATGTAACCTTATAATCTCCCTTTGGTAGGTATTTTTTGCAGTATTTTAGCCCTAGGGTTCCGCGAAACACCACTTTGAGAATGGCTGAACTAAAACATTTGTGCGTAAATATGTATGTCCTTGTCGAGGTTTCAGTAAATATATTGGGTAATTTTTTTAGTTGATTTGGGTCTTAACGATAAGTTATTGGTTTTCAGTGGACAAGCGTTTCGTTGTAATCGCGAAATTGCTTTTTCACTTATCCGAGGTGTTTTTCCAATATCGCGGAATGTATAAGAGTGGTGAATAGGAACAATTAAATGACTAATATAAAGAATTATGCGGCTTACTAATTTAATTCGATATTTCGAACATTTTGCAGCTATCGTTGTTGTAATGAGACTACAATTGCTGCAAAAAAAAAAAACTTTTGTCTGCAGTTATGTTATGTCAACAGGACGTAATATTAAATTAAATATATACTAATAAATCATACGTTAATGATGCCAACATCATAACACCTTCAATAATAACAATAAAACACAATGATTAACGAAACATTAGAACTAAGACAATAACAGTTAAATTTAATAGCATTCGCCTTGTAATTTTAGTACATAAGCAAAATCAAAATAAATAAGTTCAATGAGCGTCACGAACTCACACGAGAAGCTTGTCTTTATTTAATAACACCTTCAACTGCTGGTACAAAGGAACACATATTACAGTAACGCCCCGCTTTACGCGAGGGATGATTTCCGGAAAAAATCGCGTTAACTGAAATTCCCGCGACCATGTAAACATACGCAAATAAAATGTCACAGTGATATGTAAAAATACGAAACTTAATGAACGCAATAAAATCGACGAAGCGGAATAAAGAAAAAATGCATCGAAGACTTTTCTAGGTCACAGCTCAGCTCCCCCACCCCTGACCGTGCCTTAACCCCCTCTTTATCTACGTTTAGGGCTGCTTTTTCCATTGTATTTATATTAAATATAATAAATAGTCTCTATATAAATAATAAACGCTGAACTAGAACACTCTTTGTATCTCAGAACAAACATATAAAATACAAACCTGAAACAACAACATTTTATTATTTATTATAAACTAGCTTTTACCCGCGGCTTCGCTCGCATTTCAGTCATTAAACAAGTATCAGAGATCATTTAGAATAGAAATGAATCAATATGATTCCAAACAGCTGAAACTCTAGTCAGTTCAAAATATTTTTTTTAATAAAAAGTATCCTATGTTACTTCTTGTACCTCTAAAAATATGCGTACAAAGTCTCATAATGATCGGTTAAGTATTGTAGTTGTTGCATGAAAACGTAACAAACAAACTCACATTCACATTTATAATATTAGTAGGGATAATAATAGTATGTACTTGTATAACCATTTTTTTTAACCGGAAATCGATTATACTATAGAATATATCAAAGTACAAATATTAAATATAGTGGGTAGATATAAGTTATGGCTATAACAAAGCCTTTAAGGTGTCTTATTACTGCACTAACACGATCTGACATTAGTAAGGCAAAATTTGGAATTTGACAAGCGAATTTAGGATTAAAAAGGGTCAAAAACCAACTTGCTTAACTGTACCTAGATATCACCACGATCATTGAATAATGTCTGATCCAATTTTTTTTAAATTCCTCCTTTTTTGCGTACACAGAAAAAAATCGATAGGAAATAATTAGCTTAATAGTAATCCGTTGATTATTCTAAGTCTAGACATATCTCTAATTATCATTAGTTTAATATGAATTTGAAATACCAGCCCCAACTTCTTTAAAGGCTTGAATAGCGATGCCACTAGTGACTATTGAATTCTTCTTGAAATTCAATGGAGGGCAAACATCAAACTTTTTTCTGTTAAATTTCATTCTTTAAGAACTAGTTAGTTCCAAACTATATATATATATACTAGCTTATACCCGCGGCTTCGCTCGCATGTAAGTCATTAAATAAGTATCAGAGGTCATTTCAATAGAAATGAATCAATATGATTCCAAACAGCTGAAACTATATTAAAAAATAATGTATTTATTTTTTTATAAAAAGTATCCTATGTTACTTCTAATACCTCCAAAAATATGTGTATAAAGTTTCATGATGATCGGTAGTAAGTAGTTGTTGCGTAAATACTTAACAAACAAACTCACTTTCACATTTATAATATTAGTAGGGGTGTGTTGATTTATTAAAATAGTTCTAAAATATAATTCTTCATCTTAACATTATCCCAATGCTTTCTGATATACTCAATACAACAACGAAGAATCTACACAAACAAACTATGCACAATGACAACTTTAAATCGCTCTCCTGTCAAATTGCGATTTTAAACCTGCCATATTATATTAACTCGGTGTTATATTGTGTTCACTTACGTACTTTTGAAATACCAACAAAAATACATTACGATTTATAAATTGACAATGACTAGCAAATGAATTTAATTCGATTTTCAAATGGAGCACCCTCATTGGTTGAATCTTTAATTACTAACCTTTTTAATTATTCGCGCTTCGTATGGAAGCTTTTCAAATTTAGAATACGGTCTGAGGTCGACGCGCCCGAAAATTTCGCGCTTAAAACTCGAGCCTAATCCCAGCAGACGGTATAGTTTATTACGTTCATTTCACTATACAGTCGCGGTTTTAATTATTACTTAGTAAATAACAGCACATTGTGTTAAATAGTTACATATTTAATGAATTCAAACCATGGTTTATGTGAATTTTCATAAAAGATGTGGAGATTATTTATTAAACAGAATACATGTGCGGTCTTAAATATTACTTAGTTATTAACAGCATGTTGTGTGTTAATGTTACATGTAATCGAACCGTTAGTTAAAATATATGTGAAAACCTTTTCGAGGATTAAATTTACTTCTTCGTATATTTGATTCGATGCAAATAAGTTTTCGTTTTCATAACATATGGTTAAGAAAACATGGCGGTATTAATATTTTAAAGAAGGATTTATTTATTAAATTTTAGTTTTAGGGTCAGTTTGTTTTAGGCCTAAAATTAATTTCAGATTTTATTAATGA
>JAPWLS010002011.1:0-78488 GCA_028551675.1 Tineola bisselliella
TCACATATTTAAGAAAAACCTTTGCACGGTTCGGGTTGCCTAAGCAAGTGGTGAGTGACAACGGGCCACCATTCACATCGGCAGCGTACGGTGATTATCTACAACGCAATGGAATTAAACGAGTTTTAGTGGCGCCCTATCATCCGTCGAGTAATGGAGCGGCGGAGAACGCAGTTCGCAGTGTAAGAGCGTTAAAGAAGGCGGCTCACGAAAACGTGGACACCACCACTGCGTTAAGTAGATTTTTATTTTCATATAGAAATACGGAGCACAGCACGACGGGGGTAGCACCGGCCGTGGCACTGGTCGGTCGACGGCTTCGAGGACGGCTCGATTTGTTGCGCCCGGACACTACTGAGATTGTTCGGCAGGCGCAACATGAACAGCGCGAGCGGCACGGAGGTCGACAGCGTGAGGTTTCAGTAGGTGATACGGTTTTAGTACGAAATTATTCTAAAAATCGTCATAATACGTGGAAACGAGGGACGGTGTTAGAGAAAACGGGACCGGTCTCGTTTAAAGTGCAAACACAGAATAATGAAATGGTTAAGCGACACGTGGACCAGTTACACCTAGATAAAAAACGGAAATCGCGATTCTCATTAACATTATTAGATAACAGTAAACCTTCGGATTCTAATAATTCTAGTGGTAGTTTTGAGGAGTGTAGTGGGGAGGAGGTGATAGACGTAGACTCATCTAGTGATGACTCATCGGCACGAGACTCATCACGCGAATATCGATATTCCTCACCTACTAATTCTTTTGTAACCTTACGTCCACAAAATATTAGAAAATGAATTCTGTAAAACGCATGTTAATGTAATACTTGTGTTTATGTTTATGTTTATGTTATTATGGTGATTGTGTTCTTAACTTTATATATTAGTAATTAGATTTTCTTTTGGAAATTGTTTGTTAATTATAGAGAGGAATGAAGGTTCACTTCCATCAATTTTCATGACTTCATTTTTTCTGTATTTTCAAACTGATATTAAATTATTTAAGGGCTATTGTCCGAGAACTCGACGTTGGAAAAATTATCTTTAGTAGTAGAAGATAGTTGTCATAAGTGACCATAATCCATGGTTCTATATTAGTTTTTATTATATATTATACTACAAAATTATTGATTACATGAGTGATGGAAATGCGTGGTTAAACCAGTGTTTGAGCTTGGCTTACTAGGATTTAGCTAGCTATGTATTTTTTATATACATATATGTTATTAATTTGACATTTATTGTAACCACTGTGCAATCTGATTTATAGATTATTTTTTTCCGAGTTAAAACTCAGTTTTTTATTATTATTTTATGTACAGGCTACAATTGACGAGTTTCTTGTGGTCTTCTTCTCGTCATAGCCTTTCCGAAGCCATTGTAGAATCTGATGATGAGCAAGTGCACGCCTTTAGTGCCTATGCTAATAAACTATTCTCATTTCACTTCATTACTGTAAAATCATATATAGGAACTCTTGTCCTTAATTTTAGATCTACCGTTCAGTACGGAAACACGGTTGAAGCTTCAATCTATAATACTAACATATCAGCGGAATGATGTAGAGTCACTCGTCGACGTGTCCGCAGAGACAAACAAACTGTTTACATTGTTGCAACAAGATCTACTTATTAAACTAATAAGGAAGATGGAGAAGAAGATATGAAGGAGTCATTTAAAAAAATTGTCAACACTTGAGAATCTGTAACTGTTAGTTGAGATATATAAGAGAAAACAAAGATTATACAGTTAATTCTAAGACCCCGTCTTCAGAAATAACGCTTGCGCGTGGTTTGATCTGTGATCACCTGTGGGCTTATCACGAATTTAGTCTGGCTTTCGAATCGAGCTGTCACAAGTAAAACGGATCCGTTAGCAATCGGGATCATGAATTTTTACTAACGACCAACAAGCACCAGCAATCTATCAAATGAACGAAAGATCGAGACGTTCGAAAATTAACAAAAAGTATCTAAAATATTGTAGTTCTAAATCCGCACGCGGTGGCGCTGCTCAAATTTCCATACAAATCGCTTGAAGCAAACTCGGTTCGAAAGCCAGACTAAAATTCGTGATAAGCCCACAGATCATTACTTAAACCCATTTCATTTACTAATAAACCTTTAAACATGGCAACCATTAGACAGTAATCAAAATACAATAGTAATACATTGCATATATTTGTATAGCATTTTTTGGTTTAGCAACCATCGTAGTAGCGGTACTAAGATATAATTTTTCGTGAACAGCCAACTGGACAGTTATCCCGTTTTAGGAAACCTAATTTTTATATAAATATATATATTTAAATATAAATATTAAGCCGCGTCTCCTGCGAGTGTTTTTTCGAAACATTAGACAAAAACATCGAAACATTGGGCCGTGGCCATACACATTTTTGTACGTGTGTACGGCCACGCCCCAATGTTTCAATGTTTTTGTGTAATGTTTCGAAGAAACACTCGCAGGAGACGCGGCTTTACTATGACTTGTGTAGTTGCAAATTAATACGACTTCATTTGACAACGCGGGAAAAGGGAGAAAAACAACTAAATAAAAGTGACACTATAAGACATATAATAAAAACTATATTGACCTCAATTTCGTCACTAATGCGACTTAACACGACAAATATTTAATAAAATAAAACATTTAAAATAGTAAATCCTTTGTTTTTTTTTCTATAATTTTTTTTCAAACACCCTTTACATTTTTATTGAACTACATTTATATTAAAAGTCATTGCCACGCAACCACCAGCTGGTCCTTTTAGAATAACCCAGCGAGATGCAGACAACGCGGCAATCACCTAAAATGTAAATTTAATTCCGTGTGCATAAGCCGTTCATGTTAATGGCTCACATTAAGATTTCTTATCATCTTTACAAGTATGCTCTTTAAACTTATTCGGATCATCATCGTCCTCATCAGATGAAGATGATGAATCAACAATTTTCTTCTCCTTCAGAGAACGTTCCCACATATCCTCGAATTGGTCCTCATCCTTACCAACTGCTGCTTTGACCTGATAAAAAAATTCACAAATTATTTTTACATAGCAAGAAAGACAAGGGTAGTTTAGTAACAATTGTTAGCAAACAAATTCAATAATATTGACTAAAACTTTAAACATTAGTTAATTAAGTCATAATTAATAGAATTAGTAATAATTTTAACGCGACAGACATGCGGCGACCCCTGTCGGCTGGAAAGGGTAGACGCATACCTGTCACCCAGACGAGAAAGGCAGTCTGGTCAAAACCACCAAATAGGAAGGTGTCGTCTTGATGTACGTTAATAATAATATTGAATTAAATAAAATGTGAGTATTGAAATTTTGTATGTTTTATAACTAAACCAATTGTATCTAGCAATGTTATGAAAATCCATATAGCAGTCTTTCCTCGATCAAACTGGTATACGGGTCCAGAATTTACTCTGGATATCTCAATAAAGATATGTATGAGCCAATACAGCATCTTTTTAGATAGTAAGGAAATTAAGTACAAAGTAGATTATGACCAGAATTTCTCTCACTTCATTTGTTTTATCCCAACAATAGTCGAAAGGATATGCCGTGTTCCTCTCATCATCATGGTCAATCTCGAAACGGCAAGAGAGTGTGTTATAATGTGATCTAACACCTTCCAGGAGGTTCACATCAATATCACTGAAGCCTGTTATGTGTTTGAACAACTCTTCGGGTGATCTGACATCAGGTACACCTTTTTTCTTGAAGAACTGAAAAATTTTAAGAGCATATATTGAATTTAAAATTTTGACTCAACCCTTGTATAATAATACTATAGATCAGTGGTTCCCAAAGTTGACTCATATAACAAAAGTTTTCAATCTTGCTGTCTTAGAAAAATGGATGTATGTACACCTTTATCAATATGAATAAAATTTGTGATTCTATAATTTAATTTTGACATTTGAATGACTATATTTTTTATTTGATTTGATTTTGATTTAATTAATGAATAACTATATATATTTTTTTTTTTGACTTAATTGTAAATAGTTTTGTAATGTTAGTGCATGATGTGTTCACTGTGCATAGGGCCTACAAATCTAGTTGTAGAGCCCTGTTTGTGGACCCAATAAATAAATAAATAAAATAAAAAATAAAAGATGCTCGATTAATTAACACATACATATTTGCTTGTCCACAGTTTGAGAATCTCTGTTATATATAATAATAATGATTCATGCATTTATGTAATACACATGTTTTTTATATGCAATATTTTGTTATAATTTTCCTAATAAATATCTATTTTTGTATTAATAAACATCTTACGTGACTAATATTCCCGCAGTCTCTCAGAAGAAACTCGAGCCCATTAGGATGATCTGGCTGTACAGACTGTGATACATCGATCACATAGCATTTCCTGTCATGCCACAAGATATTGTACTCTGAAAAATCAGCATGGATCATGTGACCGACATTAAACATTTTATACATGATGTCCACAACCTCTTTGTATACGCTCTCCCATTCAGAATCCTTTAATATCACATCTTTTAGCTTCGGAGCAGCTTTATTATCCCGACCAATAAAAGACATGACCAAAACATGTTTCTTCAATAGTATCATGTCTGGGCAATTAATCCCCAGCTTCTGTAACCTCATCATGTTGTGCATCTCCTTCTCGGCCCACATGCGGACGATCTTCCGAGGGTTCTGTTTCGAGAAACGGTTCCTGAAGCGATAATCATCTTCTATGTACTTGTCTCGTGTTTTGAACTCGTTTAGTGTCGTCTTGAATACTTTGATGGCACATTCTCGGGGTAATATCATCTGGTCAAACGATGAATCAGATGACGCATGCAGAACAACTGATTCTTTACCCGTTGCTATGACACCATCAATGTCTTCCAACATGTTGGTTGTATTCACCAATTTAAACAATATAAGCCTAGTCTTCTCATCCAGACCCTTCTCGACAGTTGCTTGAACATCCTTCCTGTCGAGCTTCTTATGCCTACGTGTCTGGCCTGAGGAGTGAGCCTTGAGTTGATTGAATACAGAATTTGGCAGCTTCATGTCGAACCCTGCTCCGTCACCTGTACAGAACTCTGGTGGAAAAGCCATTACTTTACCAGCGTTTCTTCTGCCGTTTATAACACTGTCATGCTTAGTTACCATGGCTCCATCTTTCATTATATATCCGCGCTTAGGAAGGCTCGCGAATTCTTTCTCGTTGGTCTCAAAGCGATCCCAATCTTTTTTGTCACTGGCGGCCGCGTCTTCCTCTTCACAGTCGGAATCGAATAATAAATCACTTGGCACATGTTTGTAATTCTCATAAGAAACCCACACATTAGAGTGACCCTTACGTTTCTTCTCGATTCTCTCAATCTCTTCGTCGTGTTCTTTGTCATACTGACATTGCAACACTTTTGCAATCACTGCGTCTGAATCGCAAAACTGCGTTAAATTTCCGTTTTCCATCTCTAACATCACCATAGGAGATATGTTATCTTCAGTAATATTATTCCCCTCGATCGTCATCATCTCAGCAAACTTACTATTCTCCTTTACTTGAAGACCTCTTGCAATCTCTTCAGACATAATGTCAGCGAGGTCCGGCGCTGCATCACATTTCGTCAATACTTTCCAGGGACTCGACATTTTAATTTTTTTTATAATAAATATTAATATCACAAGTATACGAAAAAATAATTCGGTTTCCCTTAAAACTAAAAAATAACCGAGTATTTCACAACTTTACAAAATCTCCGAAGGCTCACTGACAGTATTTTTTTTAAATTATATAATATTTTGGCATCGGTATAAACCATTCGCCACCTACACAATGGGTGCAAATTTAAGTAAGCGACAACTCTATACATATATTTTTATAAAAACATTATAGTTCTTTTTAAAAGGGATCAAATTTTTATTGTAGATTTAATAAACCTCTGACATATTAATTGTTACGTCCTTTCGGATCTGGGCTCTTCATCGCCTGAAATACCACTCCAGGTGGATAGGTCCGACTATACCTCTAAAAATTTAGACAGGCAGAGTAATGTCTTGGCAAAATTTTCCTCATCAGTCATTAAATTAAAGAAAATGAAAAGGATTATAAATGCAAAATTAAAACAAAAAATAGGTTTTCTTATTTTATTTTATCCCTAATGATAGCTCATTTTGCTTGTTTCTTCCCGGCTTTTCCACCAGAGGCTTGTTGCGCAATGAGGTCCTTAACAATCTTTTGTTCTTCAATAAGGAAAGCCCTGACAATGCGCTGTTTCACACACTTGTGGCAGAGTACACCACCATATGCCCGCTTTACAGTCTTCTTACGATAGCACAATCTGGAACGCTCGGCAGGACGGGCTGGTTGGATACCTCGGAGTTTACTTTTGCACTGGCCGCATCTAGGGATCTTTTTTGCCTTCTTTACATACTGGTATACCAGTCGACCGCCAGGTGTTCGTACTCTGAAATTTAACATATAGTGACAAAAAGTAAACAATATAGCTTCCCCAGACAACGCTGTTATTTCCTATGATCCATTCAATTACTAAATAGTTGAATTTAATTTATTACTAGTGGCAATATTCATAAAATAAAAAATTCAATTACATTGTTTTTCAAAATAAAAATGCTTACTACATGCAAAAAATATTGTGTACTACAAATATAATGCATTAATATTTTCTAGCATTCTATTTACAATTTACCTGTATTTTATATACAAAGCACCGTGAATTAAGTGAATTGTAGGTTAAGTTAAACATAAACAAGTTTCATCTTTGAAGTTTTGGTGTTTAATCAGATTTTGTAATTTAAATACACATCTTATTTAAGGTATAAAGTGTTCAATATAATATTACTTACATTCTTCTTTGATTTGATTTTGTATTGTACGACAATCGTCGTCTGAAAGTAAGTCGCTGTACCATTTCGCAGCTGAAATATACAATAAATTAGAAATTAATGATGTTCAACGTCACAATTAACCCGTAATACGTTATTTTTATTCACAATTAACATACGATTTATTTAGATTTATATTATTTTCTAGCAAACACACAGAAACCTAACCTTTTTGACAGCTGTCGACAAGAAAAGAGCCCGCTCGCGCCTGGCAACAATTTACAGAGACAACAAAAACTTCAACTAATAAACTAACTTTATTAATATTTATAAAATAGTTAAAAAATAATTATAGAAATAATCTCTACAACTACTATCACAATTACACATGAAGAATATTGAGTTATTGTTTTTTTTAAGTATAGCAATACTTTAAAAAATGAGAATAAAAATGGCCCCTGTGGTTGCGAGCTTTGTGGTTTTGTGATGTTTTTTCAAATTATTCCGATGTGTTTATTGTGAAATTACTAAATATGAGACATATAGGTAAGTACATATTCTAATTGTTTATTATATATTCTTTAATTTGATATATATTTTATTGAATTATAGGGATTATCACCAAAACTGAGTTGATTTCTGTTTGTTTTCTGTTTTTAATATTGCTAGTTGCTTTTTAAATGTGTTTGCTGCGTTAAAAATTCAGTTTTGAGATTTACGAGGGTCGTATCTAGTGTATGCGATTACTGGTTATTATAAATAAATTTTAACAAGAAAGCTATTCCTTCAACTAGCTATTTATAACGTTTATTAGTGTACGTTCAAAGATTTGATTATCTTTACTTCCTATGTAAAAGTTTTATACGGAGTCGTAATATCTGATGCTACGAGTATAATATAAATTTAGTCTAACATATTGCATATATCCTATTAAGAGTGAATACGTACACACAACTTTTATTTCTAAAGTCCAAAACTATCTATAATGTTTATTATGTTAATTATATATTATATGCTTATTGTAACTAAATTTTTAGGTCTTTCGTTTTGCACTTTAGGCTTAAACTGTCTAATCTATCTATCTAAATATATAAAACTCAAAGGTGACTGACTGACATAGTGATCTATCAACGCACAGCCCAAACCACTGGACGGATCGGGCTGAAATTTGGCATGCAGGTAGATGTTATGACGTAGGCATCCGCTAAGAAAGGATTTTGATCAATTCTACCCCCAAGGGGATAAAATAGGGGATGAAAGTTTGTATAAATCTTATTAGATTTATTTCATTCATTATTACGCAGACGTAGTTGCGGGCAACAGCTAGTTCTAAATAAAAGAGATAAGACAACATTGAATGGACTCCAAATATCGTATGTTTGTGTATCCTGTAAATTAAAAATTTAAAGATAGCGTTTACTAATTAAATTGAATTCACAATCTACTGCTCAATATACAGCTGTAATTGTATGTAATGGGGATCATCTTTATTAACTGTCAGGTCATGCACAAACTCGGAGACTCGAATCTGACCATCAGTAACAAATTACCACAATACATTTTTTTTTATTAACACTAGATTTACCAGACCAGTCAAAATGACTGGTCTTGCAAGATCAAATTAAAATTCCTACTGCGTGTAACATTTTCTTTAATTCTTCTAATCTTCTTGAATTTATAACAGAAGAATTAGTTTTATGAATTTTATATTATTATATATATATTTGTATATAACAAATATATACTTTTTTGGTTTTGGTAGAAATAGGTAGAAATTTAAGCTGGTAAATCTAGTGTTAAGTACTAATCGCAAAATTCTTATAATGTAACTTTGGTGAATCTCCAAGAGCTTTGAGGAGTGTACGGTGTCTTTCTTTATTGTTTATACAATAAATTGAAAATGGGCTTTCAGGAAAGTACTACTGAAAACAGCTCTTTCAGATAATGCAGCTAACCTTTGTTAATTGTTTCAAGAGTTTAGTTACTATAAGTTATGCGTTCATTAAAAACTATACATTAGTACTTTTGTGGGGACACAAGTGCAATTTAATATTTGTTACTAGATCTAGAATTATTATACAACATTTGGACTCTGAGGTGGCTCTAGCCCTTGTGCTTTCAATACCCCGGTCAAAATCCTTTTAACGTTGATTTCATGCTGAAACAAGAGTAATTATTGTGTATAGTAACGGAGTCGCTCGGTGTCCCTTAAGACTCCTGCGCCATAGGTATAGACACCTCTGCTTGGACTTGTCAAAATACAATAATATGCAGCAACTGTAATAGCGCCTTGTTCACTTCAATAATAGATTTATTAATATCATACATGTATGAAAATAAATGAAATTTGTTAAAAATTTGTTAATTATTTTATGTACAGGCTATGATTAACGAGTTTTTTCTCGTCATACGCCTTTCCGAAGCCATTGTAGTCTGACGATGAGCAAGCGCACGCCTTTTTTAGTGCCTATGCTGATAAATGATTTTCATTTCATTTTATTAAGTACTGAATGTCATTTGTTTTTATTTTACAATATTTTCCCATAAAAAAAAACTAGTCTGTTACTAATAATAAATTTTAAAAAACTATCAATAAATGTTTATTATCATATTGAAATATATCTAATAAAAGGATATAAAAAGTGGCATAAATTTTTAACACACAATACACTATAATAAAACTCCATAATGGATGTCTGGGTTTATACCACCTTGGTGCTTATACAATTTTGAGTTATGTTGAGTTTCGTTGTGAAGCCTTACAATCGTCGTGCTTGTGGCGAGACTCAAACAAGGTTATCATAACTAGCTTTTTTAAATTTTGAGGGTAGGTTTTGATACTGGAAGCTAGGGCCGGACAGTTTCTCCGATGATTACCCGTATTTTGAATTAAAATTATTGGTCAAATTATTTGAAACAGCTTACATTTTTCTCTTCCATGATACGTTCGTTGCTAGCCCAAAATACATGCATAATAACATTCGTGGTTGGTGATTGGTCACGGGCCGCCATCTTTCATCTGAGGTGTCAGAAATAATCCTTTATAAAATGCTACACATAAACTTAACCGCGAGATCTCGCTTCTCGGAACCTGCGGACATTGAGATGGGTTGTGATAACAATGAATAGTTGTAGGGTTGGCGCGTTTGATATTTTAAATTTAGGATATTAGATTTATCTTGAATGTATAAATATATGTCTATAGGTATTATATTTCATTTATAACACTAGTTTACAAATTAAAATAAAAGTCGTGTCCTTTCAATGTATTCTATATCGTTGTATTTAGTAGTAATAACTAAACGCAAACATATATTTATTTTATTTCTATCACGTCTATAAATCAAGTTCTTATTACATCTTATTTTCAAACTACCCATAAGTTGGTTTCGATTTTATTTTAAAATTTTGATGCTGTGTAGTGTTTAGTTAAATAAATATTTGTTTTTAGATTGTGTAAAGTACATCCTGATCGTTTTTGTTATGTGTGTGGTGAATTTATAATATCTAAAAAAGGATATCCCATAACGGAATCACTTAAAGATGCATATTTTGGTTATTTCAAAATGTGTTAGATTTTTTTTATAATTTTTCTGAAACTCAGTGCACCTCAGTTGTTAAGAAAAAAAACGTTTCATTTGAAGGACAAAAACCTTGTAAACTAGTGTAATTAATATTTCATATAAATACGTAAGTTACTGGCTTCGCATGGGTGTACATTTATTTTTTAAAGATTTGAAGTTTAGAACGCAATCTTTTTCAATTCTTTAATATTGTTGACATGTTCTTTAATATTGTAGAACCTTTTTTTTTGTTCTATCATCAATAGTTTTTGCAGCGCATGCGATGAAAGACATTTTATGGTAATTTTTGGTTACCTTGGTTTACATTATTGTAGTTTTAGTGAGGATACTTATTTTTTCCTGTAATTTATTTAGCTTATATTGATCAGTGATAATGTAGCATTTAAACGGTGAAATAATTTTTAAAATCGATCCAGTAGTTTTTGAGCCAATTCGTTACAAAGATACAAAAGTACAAATCTTTCCTTATAAGTTTAGTTATAGATATAAGATGCGATAGGCATACATACCTATCGGTCTAAGAATTATCACAGATTCTACATTATATTGTATTAAGTCTCTTAAAAGGGTATGTCACGTTTGATTTGATTATTTTTATAAACACTCTCTTCGCGATTATTTGCATTAAATATATTTAAAAGTAAATGCGATACGCCGTCGTATTATTTTTAACTTAAGTTCGCGAATAGCGTTTTTTTTTCTCGTCTATTTTCTTGCTTAATGTTTCACGTGAAGATTAATTATAGTATATAAAAAATAATTGCTATTAATAGACGACTTTTACAAAAAAATAAATGAATAATAATTAACATTTGTTGCCGCTATTGTCGTAGATTGCTGTCTGTGCTATATGTAGTAATTTTTTTTCTAGTAAATAATACTTATTATTGTGTCCACGATGCGACGATATTATTTTTCCAACATGCAAAATTATTATTATTTATTTAAGTGTATTATATTTTAAAATATTGACAACCCTCAATATGAAATTTTGTTAATTTTTTTTCTTTGCTTGTTCATCTGAGTTCGAGCCCGACACGCGCGACAATGGCCCCTAACGACCATGACTGCATTGTGTTGAAACTGGTCCAATACAATGGTCGTATCAGGAACAAAACCTAACCTTATGTAGGTGTAGGAATACGTATTTGTTCAATTCATTTGTTTAATTGTATGCTTATCAAGCTCTCTTGTTCCCTCTCAGAGAAGCCTAAGATCTAAGAATGAATTGGGATTGTGTGTTATAAAGAGGGAAGATTTGTATTTTTGTATCTGTTCAAAATTTTTTTACCATTTGAATGCTACATTATCGCTATATAGCCTATATAAATTACAGGAAAAAATTGGCAGAGAGGTAGTTAGTAGACATACTCTGAGAAAGAATTTTGCTTTAGGGGTGTGATAGGCATTTTCTGTTGACTGAAATCTGAAGCATCATTAAACTTCATTATTCGCTGGCAACAGCTGATAATTAATAATAAACAAAGTTAATAAGACGGAAAGGATACTAGCCGAGTCAAGCCGAAGAGAGCCGACGAGTCACGAATGTCTGCCATCGCGAGCGTCGCCGCTCAGCAACCGCTTTCACACCCGTAACGCCGCAATAGATGTTTTACATCAAAAGGATTTGTTTCGTGAACTCCATCTACCCGTCACGGCCATCAGTTCGTACTTACAAAAGTGTTGTAAAATGCATGTCATGATTATTTGTCTAAAATTTATTAAAGAAGTCCCAATAAGATATCCATTTGATGGATTTACTTATGGTAGAAACAAGCGAGCTTTTAAGATTACCCATATCGGAATCTATCGCTACTTTAAATGAAACAAATCGATGTGTCAGATTTATGAAATCGAGAAAGCGATCAATTGTTGTTTAAATTAAAAGTGCTTCGTGCGGTCAAAATTGACAGTTAGGTTAGTGCGATGTTATTTGTCTATTTTTAAGTATAATAATTGGTTTCTTAAACAAACACGAATTACTGAGAACCTTTTAATATAGGAAACGGTTTACAATGTAGGTCGTTCCCCTTCAATGTTATTCAACATTTTACATTTGTTTAACAACACGCTCCGTTTATACAAAGTAACTGACGTTCCGCGAATACGTATGGGTTACGCTTGTTACATTGTTGTTGAATTTACTCACTTCTCGCTATTGAATTTAGATAATAATATAGAATGGTATTCTGGTTATAGTTCTACCACTGATACTTTCATTAAACTCCAAGGTATATTGCAGGGGGGAGGGGCAACTTGCGAGCCACATGCGGATCTTTAACCCTTAAATGGACGATTTTTGTTTCACGTTTTAAAAAAATATATTTGTGTAATAGACATGTATTACTGTCTAGGAAAAAATGAGTAAAAAAATCTAGACATGAATTTACTATACTTTTTTTTGCAATAATGTGAGTGTTGTTTAAAAACAACATTGTCCATTTAAGGGTTAAAGGATTATTTGTGGCTCTCGATAAATATACTCGAGTTCCATCCAGAATTTCATTTTTGCTATTATATATTTTAAAAAATTATTACTCCTTATGTGTTTCATAATGTCTTCTAAATTGCTGACAACAAATATGAAATACTAAGTGTCAACGTTTTAATTAAATTCGTGTTTAATTGCGGCTCGCAAAAATTTTAAATTTTGAGAAGAGGCTCGGTCTATTAGGAAGCTTGGCCACCCCTGGTATATTGTATAAATTCCTTACAATCCCAATTATATATATGTATGTACCTACTACTATAGTGGGTCGTTCTGTAATATATAAAATTAAAGATATTTGAATGTGGGGATCGTGTGATAATCATCTAATTTATTTCTGAACGTAGTCCTCATTAAAGTTTGGTATTAACGTATTTATATTGAATGGCTCCATCTAAGGCAGTGTTTCCCAACATGGGTAATTCGAAAATAGACTCGATACGAGTTTAACTCTTTCGCTCCGTGCTATTTGAATGCAATGCTAGATTTCCGTGCCAAATAATTGTGGTAAATAATTTCGCTTGACGAGACTAAAATATCAACTGGGTGTTTGGTTACATTGGGGACATGGCACAAAAAAGGTTGGGAAACACTGGTCTAAGGGAACGTATCACATCTTTAAGAGGATTAAGTTCTATATGCGTCGAAGGTTATAAATAATTATTATATTACACATTGGTATTTCCTCGGTGTAATTTTGGTTCTTTCTGATTGGTCGTGGTTCTGATGGCTCCAGTGCGGTCAGAGCGTCACTGGTAATTGCGCCAAACGTATGGTTTGCGGTAATGCAACCAGTAAACGATGTGATGACCTTTTAAATATGGTCTTTAGCTTGCCCATCTTTGAGTACACATTGAATAATGGATGTAAAGCTGTTATTAAATCTAGTGTTCTCCTATAATTAGTACTTATTCGCTTCTATTAAAGTTAGCTTACCGTTGTTAGTTGGTTTTTCACAGTGAGTTATCTTGCAGGGTGCATCGACCGAAGCGATGTTGCCTCGCAATTTGTACTGACGTGAGAAGTGGGGTTGGCTCTCCTAATTGCAGCCTCGTGGTGCCCAAAATGCCTCATTTATGCGGCGAATGGTTGCGAACGTTGGCATTTAGTAATTTACGTGCTTCTTTTTGGTAATAATTTTTCAACGTATTACGTGATATTATGTGTACTCCACGAACTGGAGGTTTGTTTTTTCAAGTGTTGCGATGGTCTTAAAAGGTATTGAATATGGTTTGCGATTCATATGAAAATCAATAGGATTCATGTTCCAAACGAAATTACGAGCCACACGGCGCCGAGAGTCGACTTGTCTTTTTGTATCGCCCGAGACTCTGAACTTTATTATTTTTATTTAACACCTGCGTCTGTAATCTGTATTCGACGATCTGCCCGGACGGACGGACGGTTAACTCTTTTTTTTTCTCTTTTGTGACGTCGCTATCCGATTTATAACGCTGTACGTTTTGTCCATGAAAAAGTGTCGTTTAATTTTCGATGTTCCCGCGTCGACAATCGATTATCTCCGCCCTTGATTAAATCCTCTCGGAATTCGACGTTTTGTAATGTTGTATTAAAAGAATTCAAATTCATTTATTTGTCGTAAATATGCTCAGTATAAATAACATTGATCTTAAAGTAATGTTAGTAGGTTTTACAAAAGTTTAGTAACAATCGTCAGTTTATACGTTTACACAATAATTATATAAAATTAAGCCTAAATAATAGTATAAAACGTAATGGTTGAAAGGGCTACTGGCTATTAGGGTTCTACCATACCCGGAGGCTGCTCTGGCGCCACCTAAAGCCTTTTACACTACATCAATAGATCGTTTTTGCTGATTCATTCTAATTCATTGAAATTTACACTACGAATCTCGACAAATAAATAGTTTGTATGTATGTATACGTCGTGAAAGACGTATTTGTCAACATTTTTGTGAATTAAAATCTAATCAAATAAACTCTATATAACGACGCTTATGAGTGTTATTGAGAGTTGTCGTTAAATAGAGAGATGAAAAAATCTATTTTTGATATTGTAATACATATGTGTTTAGTAATAAAATATGTGTTTTTACTAATAAACTTGTTTTTTTTTAAAACTTACATCGAGTCATCTATTCCAGGGTCATAAGAAGAACTCTCTGCTTCATCGTTTGCTTCTAATACAGCCAACTGTTGCTGTCTACGTGACATTCTTCCCTCGCGCGTGCTCCCTTGCGCTCTTGCGTCAGAAATCGAGATGCGCTCTGCGCCCCCTTTTTCTACGTAGGCATGGGCATTAGGCCCAAGTGATAGTCCCAGTACGTTCATGAAATATAGAAGAGATGTTTTTCCTTCATTGAATATGCCGGCAGCCAGATAAGCAGCAATTTCAACGATCTTAAAGCCACAGGAGCTGATTATAACTTTCATTATTGTTTTGCATGAAACCACCAACGCATCTTTCTAATAATTTTTCATTACTCAGATCTGTGTAAATTGGAAGTATAGCTTCAGCAACATCAGGTGGTAAGGGTTGATAATCATGTTTGTAGCTTGATAATGTGTTCAAGGTTCGCGCTTTCTGCCAAGAACACCACGAATCTTCTCCAGTCGGGCATTTATCATGTTGAGGATTGTCGTCAGTGGAGCAATTATGATAATAAGAAGCCCAAATGGCATTAGACATATTTTCAACAGAATCACAGTGTCTTCTTATCGCTAAGCCATAATACACAGTTAATTTATCGATGATTTTACCAATCAGTTTACCCTTTCCAGCAAGTACCTTTTTCTGTCGTTTCTTTCCATTTTTTTCAGTAATTTCAGTTGTAGTTTTGTTTACACACTCTCTTAGTCGTTTACCCATTCGCTTCTGAACATGATCTATGCATTCTTTTTTCATCATTTCAATGTCGCCATAAGGTACTATTCTGGTTTACGCTCCGCCTACTTTCAAACGCTCGGAGACGTCTTTACAAATACGCTAATTTCTCTGAAACTATTTGTCGGATCAATATGAAATTTTCGGACGATATTCTCAAATATATGTACATTCAAAATATGCCAAAAAAAAAAATTCGATTTTTTCAAAATTACAAGTGGATATGTTCTGTGGGCTTATCACGAATTTTAGTCTGGCTTTCGAACCGAGTTCGCTTCAAGCGATTTGTATGGAAATTTGAGCAGCGCCACCGCGTGCGGATTTGGAACTACAATATTTTAGATACTTTTTGTTAATTTTCGAACGTCTCGATATTTCGTTCATTTGATAGATTGCTGGTGCTCGTTAGTCGTTAGTAAAAATTCATGATCCTAAATTCATGATTGACTGTTTATTGCTTAATAATGACGTATTATTGTCGTTATTTAGAGTGGGTGTAAACCAACCGAAGTCGAGTTAATTAATTTCGAGGTTTTAGAGAGTTCATCGTTAAATCGGGTGACGTTAAATGAAGTTTACACCATACTTGGAAATGTAGAATTATCGTTTAGCATACAAAAATTCAATTTTTAACCTCTGTATCTTCACTGATTAGAATATTAATTTTTTAATTAACAACACCCGAGTTTAGATTAAGTCATCGCTACTGTAGCTATAATCTTGAGGGGGATTGACGATTTGACGTCTAGAGCATGCATTGATATCGGTTGTCTTCTTACAACCTGCGGATTATGTCAAAAAGATATAATATATAGTATATATTACTTTTTAAGATGATGCTGCTTTATTATTGTGTTTTTTTTTGCATATATATATACATGGTCATAATCGAAATAAAAATAAAATATTAACATTTTATTTAAATTTATTTGTTTATTGGCTCGACAAACTAGACTTGGAATAAATATGCATGCATGTACTGTTAATCATAAAAAAATATACATTTAATTATTTTATGTACAGGCTATGATTGGCGAGTTTCTTGTGGTCCTTCTTCACGTCATACGCCATTATAGAGTCTGATGATGAGCTAGCGCACGCCTTTAGTGCCTATGCTAATAAACTATTTTCATTTCATCTTAAAATAGTCTGCCTATTCTTTCTTCGTAAGTGTACGTAAATAAATAAATAAATAAATTCTTTATTGCAAAAAAAAACAGTAATATTTGTTTATGCATAGGCGAGCTTAATGCCATCGGCATTATCTACCAGCTAACCTTTGTCGATGTGAGCGGTGATATTTGGTGCAATGAAAAGAAAATAATAACTAAATATACACAATACATACATTACATAACATAATAACTAATAATATATACATACATATTATTTACATAGTATTAAATACATACATATTTATCAAGAAAGGTACTCGTAGATATATCGTTTTATTTTTTTGTAAAAGTCATTTATATCGTTTTTTTACATATACTGTGCGTACAATTCCTTTCGACCTCAACTCGTAAAATTGTACAAAAAAACTCGATCCCGCGGCGCCTGCGTCGACCTTCCCGAGAACGTATAAATCATATTCGCCATGCTCTCACAAGTATTTTTTACATTAGCATCCTCCCATTAACAAAACGCATAAATATACGTTTCTAGTTTCGCGGTTGTCGGCTTATTAAAAGTATGTTGTTTATAATAATACTACTAATTTAAAAGTAACCGTATTTTGAATTATTGTAGTGTTTTGTTTTGTTTTTTTTTTTTATTTATTTATTTACTTTTAGCAAATGGGCTCCAATAGAGCGCTTTTACTCGTCAATACATATACAAATATAAATGAAATAAATTCATTAATTCAATAATTATCAATTTGATTTAGCTGCTGTATACTGGCATTGTCCACTTACATACTAATGTCTACTATGATGTAGAAGAATAGCTGCTGTATAGGGGCATTGTCATCCTATTTATATATTCATGTCATCCTATATATTATATACCTATGGGTAAACACAAATTGCCATAGATTATGTCCAAGCTTTTTTATCAGTAAGATATTCATCTAACGTGTAATAAATGTGTTTTTAGATATAGTAGGTTATTAATTGTTTAAGTTCTCCAGTCTAGCTTTGTTGAAAATAAGAACACCTTTTACTTGAAATAACTTGCACTTTATTTGTTTACTGTTGCTTACCATCATATGAATACAAAACGAAATTAATTATAAAACAAATTGATTGAGCGGGCACTGCATTAGCACAAGCACGTTTTTTAACTGTCAAAAAATACACCTATATTGCCTCACAAGTAGCGCCATCTATTGATAAATGTGAGCGTTAACAATATAATAGATTATCATCTCAAACATTAATTATCTGTTTTAAATTGTTTTTAAACCATTTATTGAGTCTAGTTTCTGTTCTTTAATTTAATATTTAACATTATGCACTCGGCACCGTTTCGGACGTTACCTGCCAGCAACTCGACGCCACTTTTTAACGAAAACGTACATCCTGGAAACGTGATATTATACGTGTTTCTTAAAAAAATTGCGGTGAACTATCATGCCCCCTCAGAGGGGACAACCGAGTGCAAAGGGTTAATATTAAAAAGATGGGGTTAAATGGAAATGGTGTAAAATACGTGATAATTGTAGTGCACTGTGTTCAGATCATAAAGGGGTTGTTATTTTAGGTTTGGGTGTTCTGTGTTCTAATAACTATTGTTTTAGGTGTGGGTTTTGGGTTAACTTGATTATCGTAATTAATTTGTTAGAATGTAAAGTATTAGAACGAAAGTGAGGGTAGTTGTAACATTACCAGAACACGGATTAAATATAATTTATCGCGCATTAATTCCGAGAGAGGGTCCTTTAGCAGTTTACGACTAATAAAAGCCAGTTTCCTATATTTTATTGCTTCTTATAAATGTTATTTTGCTTTTGGAAATAACAACGGGCGTTTATTATTTTTACTAGTGTATGTTGTAATTTTTGATTGACAGCGGGCGCCATGTTTGTTCGCCTTATGAGTTTGTGTTATGGTTTCTTGTATAGATGGATAGTTTGCTTCTTAGGAAGGTTCTACATTAATCACGTGAATATGGTAAAGTGCATCTCATAGGTAAAGGTTCAGATAATGGTCCATTAGAGAGAATAAGCCTGCGTGGGTTTTTAATATACCTACTCAAAAAAAAAAAATGCACAAAGCAAAAATAATTGTTCAAAAACGTAAGAACCAATTTTTTTCCATATTGTTAGACATATTTTTACAGAATAAGAAAATATTTAACCAAACGGAACTGCACATAATTCGCTTTTATATTGGGACTGCACAAAATCTACATAATGAAATTTAATATGTGGGTTGTCCCAAATGGTATTTGCCCCAATTGGCATTTAATAGGCTAATAATAAATATGTACAATGTACATATAAAGGTTTTACGCTAAACTATAAGAATATCAATACAGGATGTCTACTTCGTTATTAGATAAAAAAGCTTGGACATAATCTATGTCATGTTATGTTTACCCTTAGGCATACAATAGGATGCAATGCCCCTATACAGCAGCTATTCTTCTACATCATAGTAGACATTAGTATGTAAGTGGACAATGCCAGTATACAGCAGCTATATCAAATTGATAATTAATAAATTAATAAATTTATTTCATTTATATTTGTACTAGCTGACCCGGCGAACTTTGTTCCGCCTTAGAAGCAATAAATAAGCAGATTTTAGATTTTATTAATTCAATTTTTTATTAGGAAAAACAAATAAATAAAATCAAATATTTTAATGATTCTTTATTGTTCATGTATTTTGGTGCATAGATTGCACTCTTCTCTTCACTTTGTGATATACGATAACATTACTCCCTCCAAAAAGGAAAGCTCAATATCCAAAACGTCGTGAGGAACGACGTAGTGCCTCGTTTAATGCTGCAGATGTTGAGAGTTGAGTTGAGGCTATTCAAGATCCTGCTGTTGAGCGTTAGGAGGCCCAGCTGATTTGTCTCCGTGTCCATTTGATACATTTTGTTGTGTGATTTGAGTTGATGCACCAGGTTGATAAGTGAAAGTGTCCGGTAAAACATGATCATTGAGATCACCCCTACCTCGTTTTGATCCACGACTATAATAGGAATAATTCTTCGGCTTCTTGTTGTTACTCACAGTATCGTTTTTCGTTTCCAAACTGTTATCGTTACGAATGACATCATTATCATCGTTGTTCTCATCGTTAGTTTCTCTTCGCCTAAGTTGATCAGAGTGTTTCCGTTTGATTACTCCGTTGTTCATTTCAACTTGATAGGAGTAAGTCTTGGTGCGTTTTGATATAATCCTTGGTTCAGAGCCTTTTCCTATAAATTTGTTAACCCAGACTATGTCTCCAATCGAATATTCTGCTGGAATAGTTTCTTTAACTGATGGCCTGAGTTCCTGGAATAACCTAACTCAGTCAAGATCTTCCTTGACGCTTGACTTAAGAAGATCAAACGTAGTGCGCATTTATCTTCCAAACAACATTTCGCTTAGTTGGTATCATTACCTTAGTTGGCGAATCTTTTTTATTCACTGGATATGTTTGGCTGCTTTCATTGTCGCTAGATTCGCTAGACGTGTTGTGTCGTGCTAGGCGTCTCGTTCGTAACTGTTTATGCATTGCTTTGCCGCTACTAATGCACACTTTTGAGAAGTGGTTGTTCTTCCCGCATAACCTACAGCGTTTACCTCTGACTGGACATTCTTCTAAATTATCGTGATAGTCTCCTCCGCAGAAGACGCACATTAGATTGTTTCGTAGTTGACGTTTCTTCGATTTCAAAGTATCGTTACTTCTCGTTGTTCGTATAAAATGTTGCATTATTAATAAAATATAAATGCAGTTTTAACATGAAAAAGCTGTTTATTTTCAACCACAATGACATAAGTGACAATTGTATTTTATTTATGTAACAACTTTATGTATCAGTTTATTGTTAATTATAAATTATTAACACCATTAATCGAAATATAAACTATCCTATATCTCAAGTTAGACCAAATTACACATAAAATGCCAACTTTCATCGAAATCGGTTGACTTGGTGAAGAGTTCACTGGGAACATACATATGACACTGGATTTTTATATATTAAGATTTGTATTGACGAGTAAAAGCGCTCTATTGGAGCCCATTTACTAAAAGTAAATAAATAAATTTAAAAAAAAACAGACTAAATATTGCTCTGATATAAACATAATTGATAGTCTGTAATATGCCTTAGAAGCCCCGGAGTGTAGGTGTGAGCGCAGGTAGGCGTCCGCGCAGGCTAATCGTACTTCAATCGCTATCAAATTATACACGAAGCTCTTTACAACGTTTAACTTATTTTTAATGTTTAAATGCAAAAGAAAACGTGCGTTTTATGGCGCGATTCGTGAAAATATATACGTTGTTATTGTTTTCTTTAGCTTGTCTTGTTTCTAGTGCAGCGGTTCTCAAACTTTTTTGGTGAAGGAAGCCTTAATACAATTATAAAAAACTGATTTATATGTATTCATGAATAATCATATTGCAATGTAATATTACGTAATATTTAAATGTAACCTTATAATCCTTTGGTAGGTATTTTTTGCAGTATTTTAGCCCTAGGGTTCCGCGAACACATTTTGAGAATGAGAATGGCTGTTCTAGTGGGTTGATTATATGGAAAACGTATTATGTATAAATTGTTATGCGATCAAAAAACTAATATAAAATAATAATTTAAAAAATGACATCGTAAGGGCGGCGGGAAATCGCTAGATGCAAGTAGCTATGAATAGATCACAGCAGTGGACGTCCTAGGGTTGATATGAATAATAAAAAAGGAAAGAATATCGTTAATAATAAGAGTTGCCATTTTATATCATTGAACTAGTGACAATCTGTGTGTTACCCGATATCATTAGATATTTTTCCAATTTTTTTTTTTAATATAAATGTCTTAATTGCATGTCATAATTATAATAAATTTAGGGATGTCGATACAATTCAATCTGTCTGGACACAGCAGTATAAATTATAAGGAAATTATTTAAAATTATTTTGCGTATAATTTCCGCTACATTAGGTTGATGAAGGAAAATAACCTCCAACATGCAAGAGACAAGTTATTGCGAGTTGGTGGAGGTTATTTTCCTTCATCGACCTAATGTAGCGGAAATTATACACAAAATAATTTTAAATAATTTCCTTTAATATGGATTTCCGCAAAGTAACGCCTGAAACAATTAATTATAAATTATATTATTTATTTGAACAAACCCACACTTGTTGGCTTACTAGAAGGATTTTTCTAGTGATGTGTCAACTCCAGTTGGATTCTCTCTAATTCGAATCTCTCGAAAACTGCTACAATTAAGCATAACTAGTTATGTTGTTAAGTAATATAAATACTTACTTTATGTGACGAAGATTTTATCCTTACATGATAAAGAAATTCCTTTTTTATTTAAATGTTCTCCAACTTGGGGTCCACGGCCCACAGGAGGCAATTTGATTGTTAAGATAGTGCTAGATTTCGGTGCCAAATTTAATGACAAAAAACATTTGACGAGATCAAAATATCGACTGGTTGGTTATATAGAGGGGGCATAAGAATTTTAGAAAGGCTAAAGTGGGGTAAAAAAAAAGGTTGGGAAACACTGCTCTAAACAATATGAAAAAAGTATCACCTCTAAAGTTAGTCTATTAAATATACTAGAATAATAAATTTTGTTAGGAACGTGACTGTCGGCTGAGTTCAAAGCGAGCGGTCTTATCTTAGGTGACAGCTTACAAAGTCCTTTTAATTATGCCTCCGAGTTTGACCGAAAAGAAACGAGAGAGTCTCACCATTAACACCTGCCCACTCCTTCCCACGCCACGTGGTTGTTGCCGCTGTTCTATGGTACTAGTGAAAAAGGATATATGTGTAAAATTTCAGAAAACTATCTTACCCCACATTGGTCCAAACATAAGACATACGGCGATTAAAACCAGACAGATACGTAGTCTTCTATTGTTAGGGCCTTTCTTAAATGCTATTTTCATTGTTTCTTTCAAACTCTTCAAATCAAAGAATTCTAATAGAAATCCCTTACATCCCTTCAGTTTTTCCTGAAAATTCGTCCGTTTTAAGTTCGCAAACTTACAAATATCAAAATTATATTTGAAATATAATATATTTATATCTCTATATATGTACCTACTCCTTTGACATAAATTTGATTTTTTCATAATGCAACATACAATAGTAGAAAGGGAAACAAAAACAAGTAAACAAACTTTCAAACAAATACAAAAAAATATAATAAGAAATAGTAATAAGGTATAAATTAATAAAATTATTTTGCTTCTATTAAATTTTTTTAATATTACACTTTAAAAAAAAACAAATGAAGAGATTATAATAGAAAACCCGAGAATCTTCGAAAATAAAAAAAAAAGAAATGAAACGAAAATCGTTTATTAGCATAGACACTAAAGGCGTGCGCTTGCTCATCGTTAGACTCGTCTTCTCGTCATACGCCTTTCCGAAGTCACGATAGAGTCTAACGATGAGTAAGTGCACGCATTTAGTGCCCATGCTAATAAACGATTTTCATTTCATGTGTGGTAACAATTATCTCCGCGTTTAACGTCAAGTACATTTAAAGAAATATCCTCTACCTAATACAAACTTTATACTCGCTTACAAAACGAGAATTCTCGAGTAACACTTCGTTTATACGCGCGTAATATGTTCACTTGTTTGACCTTGACATTTCGTCTTTAACGGTAGATAAGACTTGATTAAGTTTTTTTTAAAGTTAAAAAGCAAAATCCGTAACCTTGGCTCGTTCATGCATGGACTCCTTTGAGACTGAAGCACAAAAGGGTGTAAGTGACAAATTCATTTTAATTAAATTTTAATAATTGAACTATTTGCGACATATTCTGTTTTGTATTTGATATAATTACCTAATAAATACGTACATATACACATTCATGTGCTGACCTCAAAGTAGGGTACGCGGTACTTTGAATACCAAGATAAGGACCCAAAACAAATATCTACAATACCATACATAGATCAATATAGTTTTAGACCAATAAATAAACCCAAAACCTTTACGTAATAAGGATTTAAAACTATACTAAAACCAACAGATGTTTTTTTATTAATTACATATTTTAAAGTAATGGAAAAAAATCCCCGAAATCACAAAACAAAAAAAAACGAATAACAACATAGCAATTTTTTTTTGTTTATTATATATTCATGAAATCGTGTTTTAGAAAAAAAAACCGCTTAATGAATAAATATTATAATTAACTGTGTATATATGTATTTTTAGATATATATGTTTACATATTGTTCTATAAATAACCGCTGTTATTGATGAGTCGTCTGCTTATCTACGAAGAAATACTGAGTATGGATAATCAAATATCTAATATATTATGTTAATAAATTATCTAATATGAATATCGGCTGATGAGACGACATATTTATGTAGACGATACGAATCTAATTGTTGAAAAATTATCTAAAGAGAAACTCCCCATTTGGTTGCTGGCAAGGTCCTAGAAAAATCATATCAATGATAATAATAATAATTTATGTTTAAATACAGTAAAACCCCGCTTTACGCGACCCCGTTATTCGCGGTTTCACTATAACGCGAAATTCAAATTTATTATTAAAGAGTGCGTATAAACATAATGTAGTCATTCAACTTCTCTATGGTCGCGGGAATTTCAGTTAACGCGATTTTTTCCGGAACGTATCCCTCGCGTAAAGCGGGGCATTACTGTATATATAACTAATATTAATATATATGCATAAAATATAAATATAATGTATTAAAAAACGTAAATTCACATAATAAATGGTTTTTTTATTGTTCATATAATCCGATGTCTATTAATGATCATTAATATTTATTGTTCCAAATGTTTACTAGTAATGTGGCAGTTATAGTTTCTGACGTCCCATTAATAAAACTATCAACTTGATACACACTTTCAAAGCCTCGGTTATTGTTCAAAATTTTTCCAAACTTTCCCTGAAGTTTTTCCGGCAAAGGATTTTATTCATTCAAGCTTTTTAATACTTTCAGGTACGTAGAAAAAATGCAATGACATGCATAATAAGTGGAAGGAGTACAGCACGCGCGACGATCTTTTGTCTCTTTCATTTTCTTATCTTAGACACCAAAACAAAAGACGCGCGGCTAATGAATGCGTTGCGCTTAAAAAATATTGAAATATGCAACATAACTATATTTTAGAGAAAATATGTTATCAGTGATGAGAATAACTTAAATACGCAAATGCATATAATCCGGTCTCTAATGATTAAACCACTTTTACTGCAAGTCGGTTGTTTGAATATATTTCATACACGTCAATAAGTCCATTTCAAATCGTCGCATGCGCACACGCATCTTATTTCACTGCCATTTTACCTTGTATTGATATGCTAATATCACGTGAAACAAATGCTCGTATGCAAATAAACTGTATCTTAGCAATAGATAACAATACAAATAATAGTTTATTTAGGTTAGGTTAGGAGACGTTTTCCCCATTTTATATTTATTTATTTAAAACTTAGTACATTACTAGATAGCATTTTCTACCAGCCAACCTTTAAATATTTATTAAGAAATGTTAAGGGAGGCATACATAAATAATATATATAAAAAACATAACATAATTTACATAGAAATATACACATACAAATAAACAGACATACAAAGTCATACATACGATATAAGTGTGATGTCAGGAATATCATTTAAGTATCTTAAAATAATCTTTAATAGGTTCTTTAATTTTCCTTTCACCTCAAAAAGTTTCGACAATAACATCGATATAGTGATGTAAACATTAAACAAGTTAAATAGAAAGGATTTTTGTTTTTAAGAATATATAACTTTTGTTTGAATAAAATTTGTTTGTTTGTTTTCCTGTTAACTAAAATTTATTATGTATTTATGTGAAGCTAATAGTATGATAAAAGAAGAGTAAATACCAGTCATTTTTACTTTTACTCTGTTCAACAAGACGAGTGTATTGAAAGTGTATAAATAGTTACTGTCATATGATTAGACTTCATGTTAAACTAGAGTATAATAGGCTGAACCAAATGCTATCACAGAGAAGAAGGCTATCCGGATCAACACAACACACTTCTCCCGATATACCCAGATAATAGGTTGAACTAATTGTCATCATTAACCTGCCTACCACTATTAGGTAATTAAAAAAGTGATAAATACTAACCTTTGTTTTATCCCGTAGCCAAGTATGATCTTCAATAGAGAAATAAATATAACAGAAATTGAGCAATTGGAGTCCAGCAGAAATACCAAAAACCCCATAATAACCCACGTATCTCAATAGAACACCACTTAAACCCATTCCAATAGGAAAACTCATCGTCATGCACAAACTCAAAATCCCCATTCTGAAAGTCCTGGTTTCCTGTGACGTCACATCCCCTAAATAACTAAATGTACCCAAGAACATGGTGTACCATCCGCCAGTGACAGATGGAAATATAACTTCCATAACAACAGTCCATTCAACATTAACTTCGTAAAAGAAATACGTGTTTATTATGTTTAGAACACAAGTCATAAATTCACCAAAAACTGGCATTAGCATGCAAATTTTTCTTTTGCCGGTTTTATCGCTCCACGCCCCTATGAAAAGCATTAAAATTGTCGGTATTGCCGTATGTATAACGCTTTTCCAGGCCTGCACTGATGCTATGAGTGTTTGCACCTCGTCTTCTTGAGCAGTCAAGTTACCACGTTCACGTCTCCTCAGTGCAGAACAAACCGCATCATCAAAATTAAGATTGACTCTACAAGCTTTATCCAAGTTGAGGTTTTGCGTCGCAAGCATCGCCAGCACGCTCGGCATTACGAAGAATGCTAAAACTGGTTCGACAGTGATGTTTGATTTCACAAATAATACTTTCTCTGCAAAAGTCATCTTTAGAATATTTGGTGTTTGTGTTTTTTGCCCAGTTTCGAGGTCACCCGCCTTCCTCACTTTTTCTTCGTTCGAATCCATATTTGTTCGTTACTTACTTCCTTATTGAACGGCAAGCGATGATTAAATTGATAAATAAATTTTTATCATGTCCCAAGTATGAACAATGGTCGATCATTGAATGAAGAGTGGAGTGGTTATAACTTCTATTGTATTATCTTATATAAACACACATTGTTTCCACACTTGACGTTAAAACAATCACTAAAATTTATAAAACGTTGAACTGTATTACGCGGTCTGTTTTAAAACCGGGTTAAGAAATAATTCTTCGACAACAACGAATAAAATTTGATTTTTATTATTGTTTAACTATATCTTAACATACTATATAAGTTATAGCTACTATAATGAAGACGGTAAACAAAAATAAAGCCGCAAAAACTATACCTAATTAATAATAATACTTCTTCCGTTTAAATATATCTTAACATACTATATAAGTTATAATTTGTACGAAACTCTAATTCTATGACACGTTCACCATCTCTTCCAATTGCTTATTATCTTCGCGTTGTTCAAAATACATCCATCTGTAAGAGTTTTTTTTATAATCTAATAAAAATTATTTAAAAAATGTAAAAAAAAAATTTAAAAAATTGGTCGATATAAATTTTAAAATGAGTAAACAACACCCACCCAAAGATGGCAACAGCGGGCACTGTCATAGCAGCTCCAAGGAGAAACACAGCGCCAGGCAACACGTTCAGAGTGGCCATGTACACGCGCGAGTAAAGCGGTCCGTACACTAACGGCATCATGGCTTCAGCTAGACCGAACAGCGAGTTCACTTTGCCTGCAATTAATAATAACACTTTATGTATTGTACTATCGCGTTCATTTTAATTAATTGTAATCTAATTGTAAAGTTTTGCAGCTATCTAGCATCACGGTAATTACTATAGCTGCAAAATGTTCGAATTATTAATCAAAATATCGCCTTAACTTGTATTTATATAATTATACTAGCTTTTACCCGCGGCTTCGCTCGCATTTAAGTCATTAAATAAGTATCAGAGATCATTTCAATAGCAATGAATCAATATGATTCCAAACAGCTGAAACTATACAAAAATAAAAAAAGTATCCTATGTTACTTTTAGTACCTCCAAAAATATGTTTACAATGTTTCATGATGATCGGTTAACTAGTTGTTGCGTGAAAACGTAACAAACAAACCCACATTCACATTTATAATATTAGTAGGGATATTAAATTTTTCCTATTATATAGATTTTAATACATAATGTTTCTGTACTTATATAATATAATATATATATATATACTTGTATCCCTAAAAACAGTAGAGAAAGTTTTTTTTTTATATATATATCAGCCATTCTCAAAGTGTGTTCCGCGGAACCCTAGGGCTAAAATACTGCAAAAAATACCTACCAAAGGGAGATTATAAAGTTACATCTCAATATTCCAACTAAATATTGCAATATGATTATTCATAAATACATATCAATCAGTTTTTTATAATTATATTAAGCCTTTTTCCTTCGCCAAAAAAGTTTGAGAACCGCTGGCCTATATATTTAGAAATAAATTTTTAGATTCATAAGGTTGTAAAATGAATAAAAAAAATTTGTAAACTTGACCCGTATAACGACATACGTAAACAAGCTCTAAGGAATGAAACGTGCTTCCTTATTAAATGGTCACATCCGATAACGAACAATGGTAAGGAGGCCAATTTCGTTTCGTTCCTTGAGAGCAAGCCCAACCGTTCATGCATTTCAATGAGTTTTATTATAATGTGACGCAAGGAACGCGTTTATTAATATTATTTTAAAATATTAATTTCATTACTTCCTTTATAAAGAATATTTATTTTTTAGCTTAACACGTTGAAGACCGCATTGCAAAATCGTATTTTTCACATATGGACCGGCATTTTTTTTACGTGTATTATTTTTCAAATATTTTTTTGTATTGTATGTATTTAAATCATGCCCACCGGTGTACAAGCGGTCCCCAAGTAAAACACGTCGAGTGCCCGTGGTGTTGATGCGGAGTGACCCACCGGTGGGCATGCGGCCTTCAACGTGTTAAAACTTTTTTACACTTCATACAAAAGACGAACTTAATGCCCTTGGCATTGTCTACCAGTTAACCTTTAGGACCAGCAGAAAGGTTGCATCAAAAATAAATTTAAAAAAAGAATAATCGAGAAAATAATAATAAAAAAAAAGAATAGAATAATACTATACTAAGGAATTTCAGAAAAAGGAATTTTTGAATAAAGAAGGACTCACACCCATACGTCTGAGCTTCAGTACTCGAAGATCACAAGGTCACTTCGCGGATATTAGTCTTGTCTCTTTCCTCTAATTACATTTTCTATCTATAATTATCTATTAAAATTATCTGCGTACACTTGAGTGATTACTAGTGTTGCATTGCATAAGGTTATATGCAAAAAGTCCCTGACATTTAAACGAGTGGTTTGTATGGAATTTACACATAACAAAGTGCTATTTAGCGTGTATTTTACGTGGCTCTAATAAACATACGATATTGTCAATATGTACTAATATTTAGGGGAAAATCGTACACAAATTGGAAATACCTAATGACATATTTTTCATTTTAATATTAACGAATAAAGAATTTTTTAAGGTTCTTCAGCTATAGAAAGAATATTTTGGAAAAATTACAAATAGAAAACTCGTTAGCACTTCATAGCATGTACGTAGCCAAGGTGGGGCAGGGTGGGGCATTTGCCCCACCCTGGCTCTGACCTGTAAAGTACATAATCAAACCTAAAAAACTTAATTATCTAGATACTAACTACAATACTTAATATCCGTAAGAGAGTTCACACTCGACAGTCGTCAGTCGACAAAAAACAATTAACCGGGGTAAGACCGCGGGTATAGTTTGCTAGTTACATATTATTTTAGACTGCTGCCCCACCCTGAGCCCATGGCTGGCTACGCCCATGCTTCATAGTATCTGCCTACCCTAGTAGAGATACGAACACGAGCTTGTAAGTACATAAGTAATTATTACAATAATTTTTAAGCGAAATTGAGTAATGGGTCGTTTCACCTACAGTCCCACAGTCTCGTAGGACTAAAAAGGACTAATTTTGAATATAAATTACACCAGTAACGTTATTTATCGTGCCATTTTTCTTGTTAATTTCATGTAATTACATATTCTGATTATGATGTAAGATTTTATACCGAAATCTAATTATAAATGTTTTTATAAGTTAATTTATAGATATTTTTTATTGTAGTCTGACATATGGCCGTGGAGACCTGACATGTGTCCGTTTTCACCAATAATGCCTAAAAGTAGTAATTTAGTTGCAGTTGGTGAAACTAGCCATCACAAACATGTAACACGCAGACCTAAACCTAATAATTACATTTCTTACTATTATTACATATTTAGAATCAAAACACGTTAATCATAGCGCAGTACACAGCGGCCGGTATAAATAAAGTTCTAACTGACATAGTGAAAAACATAAAATATATAAATGTCGAATAAATACTTTAAATTTACTGCACGTTCTTTTTACATTACTATAAATAAAACTAAACTTACCAAGCTCCTCGCTGTTAACCAGTTTTGAGGCGATCGACCTCATCGCTATAAAGGATGTCCCATTAAAGATTTCAACAAGAGGTCCTGAAACAAACACACTGTGTTTCATAACCACTACGCACGTAGATATTTAAAGAATGCCATGTTTGAGTTATTTAAGGAGTTCACGTATTTTTATTTTGTTGTCAGTATATTTGAGTTTATTTGTGTATTATTCTATCAGCTTTTTCAGGAAGGTGAAAATTCTCAAGTCAGGATAGTGAAGGTGGCATCAATAGTCTCCAGCATGTATTGCCTGCCTTAACATCAGAGTGACCATAAGCAAAAGCCTTTACACCAGTGTTTCCCAAAGTGGGGCAATTTGATTGTTAAGGGGGACAATTTAAAAATGGACTCGACACGAGTTTAACCCTTTCGCTTCCGGCCATTTAAATGCAATACTAGATTTCGGTGCCAAATTTAACAAAAAAGCCAATTCTTAAATAATTGCGGTAAATTACTATTAGGTATAATTTCGCTTGACGAGACTAAAATATCAACTGGGTGTTTGGTTACATAAGGGGGAAGATTTTAGATAGACTAAAGTGGGGCATGGCACAAAAAAGGTTGGGTAACACTGCTTTTCACTATAAAGAACATATTAGTTACCAATATATATTTCAGCCGTCGTAGTTGCGAATGCGAAAATGAACGATGCCAATATTTTGCTCGTACATGAAATAATCCCCACTATACTGTCATCTAATTTCATGAAATCACTGAAAATACTAATTGAAAACAAAGTACCTGAAAATTAATAATAATATTTTTAATAACGGTAATATTAATAAAATATTAAATTTTTTAAACAAATATTTTATTTTGACCACTAAATAAAGTCGAGTTATTAAATGCATTTGTTTAAAAATAAATATAAGAATAACTTTAATAAAAAAGTAAACAAACAGCGACTACGTAATCTTAACACATTGCAAAGCATCGTTTTCTCTTTTGTTTAACAAAACAACTCTCACTTCCACTGTTTTACAAATTAAATATTTATATTTGTTAGTTACTACTCACCAACCAAATTCGTGATGATGGAGTAAGTGCAGAACATGCTGAACTGCACCTCATCCCAGTTGAAGCGATATCTCATAAACAGATACAGGACATTCATTTCTCCTGCACAAAACACAATTTTATTTGAGCATACTGGTGCAGCTTTTATTAGCTGCCGCGAAGATTGGGGACTAAACCCACTTTTAATATACGTGATTTTGTACTAAATTAACATATCATTAAACTTCAATACGCCGCCGGTTGTAAAAAAAATAAATATTCACGTTTGAAAATTGTAAAAAAATATTTCGTATACTTATCATAACATATCTGTACTATTATGATAAAACACTTATGGGAAGTTTCCTAACACTAATTAAAACCCAAAACAAACGTTCAATGATGTATAAAACACTCAAAATCACAAAATATGTATATAGTTTTACAACAATTATAAAGGTTTACCAAATTACACTGATCACAAACGTCAAACAGGCAAAGGGATCGAGAAATTTTTCAAGGTAAAGGGATAGAATCTATACTTTAAATACTTTTTTTAAATGATCAAATTTTTAAAAGACATGAATAATATTAATTTATACAGCAGAGCTTAAATATTGACTCAATTGAAACATAAAAAACAACAAAAAACGGCCGTTGTTGTCTTATCCCGTTTACTTTACCCTTTTAGAGAAACTTATGTGAAATAATAGTGCGGATTTTTACGCATTAAAAATACAATTATCACAATGCAAAATAGAAAACGATAGAAGAACAGACGAGAAGGATGACAGAAGAAATGTCAAAATATCTTCATAATTTGTATTGACAATCGCCAGACCCTTTTTATGTACAATATAAACTCTACTTAGCGACACTTAAAGGGCTTACGCTTTTTATGACGTTATTGAGAGTTGTAAAATATAAAAAATATATAAAAATTACAAATAACAAACAAAAGAACGTACACAGCTGTAGTTCTTATTAGAAAGTGTGTATTATAATATAATAAAAAATAATGACGTATTGTTGTCGTTATTTAAAGTAAACCAATCAAGACGTTAAAAGGGGTTTGTGTATTTACATACCATGTAAAGGCCCAAATATAACGCAAACGACTACAATGAGAAGAGAAACCCGTAGGCGCCTTCTTCGTGGTCCACTTTTGAAAGCAACTGTAAGGGTTTCCCGGACATGGCGTGCGTCGAAGAAGGAACACGCCCAACCGCGACAACCTCTCGGTTTTTCCTGTTAACAAAGTGTTATCTTAAATTACTTTGATTTATTTATAAAGCCTACCTACAAAAACATTAGAACTACATATTATAAAAAGGACTACTATTATATAAACTAAATGAAATTTTAATTATAGGATAGGACGGCATGTTCAAGGTGATAAAGGGATAGATACTACACTTCTAATAAAATTACAAAAATACATAAAAATAAAAAACAAGAACGAAATAGCTGTAAGGAAGAGGGGAGAAAAAAAATAAGATAGAAAAAAAAATAATATGTATATAGGTATATATATATAGGTCATCTTACTTGAGCTAACCATCTAAAATATGATTACAATTACCTTCAATATAAATCTTGAGACTATTATAACTATTTATACCTATAGACATCCTTTAGCTAATTAAAAAGGATTTAGGCTGGTTCAGAAAGCTTTACAGCCTACGTGGTCGTTAATTACTACACGATGGTTTTAAAGTTTGTAAAAGTCAAATAAAAAATAATTAATTTAAATGCGATAATAAGTCACGCAAAGTATTTTTTATTAGATAAATCATATTCGTTAATTATCTACACCTAATATAAATTTGACAAAAAAACAGATAAGTTCAACACACGAAATAAAGATCAGAAAAAAATCCTTGGAGCTAGAACTAGCTATGGGAGAAAAAGTGTTATGGTGGAAGGAGCGCAGTTCTATAATGAATTCCCGCTTAATATAACTAATAATAAAAATGTTTCCAAATTTAAATATAAATTGAAAAGACATATAATGGATCTGAGGCCTTGTGGTGTTGTAAATATTGTAGTATAATATAGTCTATGTGCGTTATGTTTATTTATAAATTTAGTATAATTATCTCAATTAAGTGAATTTATTTGTGATTCTTTTTGAGTAAAAAATGTTCTATATATATTTTAATTTTGTTTTTTATATTTGTGATTCTTTTTTTTCTCTCCCCTCTTCCTTACATCTATTTGGTTCTTGTTTTTTATTTTTATGTATTTTTGTAATTTTATTAGAAGTGTAGTATCTATCCCTTTATCACCTTGAGCATGCCGTCCTATCCTATAATTAAAATTTCATTTAGTTTATATAATATTAGTCCTTTTTATAATATGTAGTTCTAATGTAATTTTGTAGGTAGGTTTTATGAATAAATAAATATCTTAAACCTTACAGAATGAATTAATGAGTAAATACCAGTATATATGAATTCAAATTTTAAACGAACTTTTTGTTGAACACAATACGCTTTCTATCTATATTCTGTTTGCTGTTTAAATTACACAAAAACTGCATAAAACAATATCAAATTTTATTACACAAAATGAAAACTCAAATTAATTATTAAGCTAAAACTCTGTTATAATGATAAAGTTTTGTTAGTGCAAATATGAACTAGGAGTCTATTGTAATAGTTTTAGTAAAAAAATATAAATAAATTGATATATAACATTGCTGGTATCTGCGGTTATTCGCGTTATTTAACTATTTAAAAATAATGTATGCTACTTTTCAAAATATCTTTTCAATTTTTGAGACCATGATGCTATATTAGACCCAAAGCAAGATGGAAACGGTTTATTAAAATTTATTTAAAGTTAATTAAAATAAGTAAATAGCAATATAGTTGGTTGTACTATATATGGGGATGGGTCACACGTGACAGGCATTGCCTAGTGTGGGACCATCGAAAATCGTACTGTTACTTTAATGGTAAATAAAAATAAATTAAAGAAATTGTGTAACAAAGGAAAGTGAACTGGTGATATTTATTATTTCATATCCAGATTGTGTCATCCGTTAAGTGTGATCTAGTCTGAGGGACTACTCTGGCGCGCTGTAAAACGAAACTTCGGCCGAAAATACAGGCGTTTCCTACTCAGGAACACTTACGGGCCCGTAATCATTCACGAAATTACTAATTTGACAGTGACTTCACGACGGTGCTTATTTTACGGACGTTTGATATGACTTTTTACGGGCTTATATGTCAAAATTCACGTAAGCTACAGAGGTTGACGGCCGTATCACGAAACTTCGGATATGCCTGAGTAGCCCCCCTGGTTCGGTATATCAGAGGCGACTGCTAACCTCAAATATCTCAATTGAATTTTAAATACTAAACTGTCAAAAATTGTCAAAGTCATTATCTACAACACCGCTACCAATATTCTTGTACATGGTAAAGTCAAGTTCAAAAAGAGTCCAAACGATAAATTGAAAAGCTAAAGATATATATATATAAGTATACTAAATTTAATCCGACATTTTGATTGAAGTTACTTCGATTAGGATACATGGTCCCCCTATTCAAATTTGCGTAGACCTCCGGTACCAATTTATCACTTAGACGTAGGGCGAACTCGGGGAGGCCTATTCTCGAATCTACTATAAACAACAATTCAATACCAATTTCGTATCGATCGTGTTAATTCATAAACGAAAAAATGTTCGTTTTAACTTCAATCGAATTTCGATTGAAGATAATAACAAGAATATTCCTGACCACTACTTGTAAAGTACTATATCTATTGTAGCATTATTAAATTTATTTTATCAATTCATATGAGATTTAATACATAAAATTATCTACTTTTACAAATGTAGAAATAAAAAATAAAAAATCGGTTGTCTGTAAAGTCGGTTTACTGACGATAGTTGAACGTGACAACGTCTTAAGAAAATACTGATGGAATGGTAGCATTTTTCAAAAGAAAATTTTAATTTCATTTGTTTAATAGATTTGTATGTATATTGCTTAATATACAAGAAAACACCGACCAATGTCACGAGCCGCCTCTGAAGAGCTCACCCAAGTAGGAGAGAGACGGATGTCGAACGCTGCCGAACGCGAAGGCCGATTGTGCCTCTTTGTCGCTCGTTCCGCGCTCTCGCTTGCACTTCAAGCCTTACATGGAACGCCTCAGAGCGAGGTAACGCCGCATGAGTCATGTTTTTTCGTGCGTGCGGCGGCTCAATCGAATTATAAGACGTTGTCACGTCAAAATAAATTAATTAATGAAAAAAAATATAAAGCATAATATTTAAATTTAATCTAAATAAACCGCGTAAATTATTTTAAATTAGCCTAGTAAGACACCTTTAATTCATTTTCACGTTCGATGCAAATTGTATTATATTAAATTTCATTAATTAAAAAATAAAATAAACCTGAAAATTTAACTTTGTAAGAACTAAGTTAATCCCTCAAAAGGTTTGATCGTATTAAAACTTTTTGATATTTCAGGGATTATATTGATTATAAATATAAAACACGGTTTGGGTCGTTATTTAATTAGAAAAAAGTATTGAGTTAAAGATACACATGTAGAGAAGTCCTTAAAAGAAATGCCTTTTAAAAACAATAACTCAGCGGGACTTATCAACATAGAGCAAATATTTTGTTGATTCAAATAGCTTTAATACATAATTCTTCATTTCATGAAAAAAAAAACCGTTCTCTTAATGTTTCTGAGTGAATACTCAATACAACAACCAGGAATTTACATTCAACATACACAAACTATGCACAATAACAACTTTAAATCGCTCTCCTGTAAAATTGTTATTTTATAGATCCTACCGTGTTAATAGGACACAGTGATACTCGTATATACAGGGTGTCCCGAAACTCAACGTCAAGCGGGCACTGGGTGATAGGCTAGGTTATACCAGTACTGAAAACAATAAAATAAAAAATCCATGTTACTCGGATAAGTGTAAATAGGATTTTTTTTTAAATTTTGAAAATCGCCACCCTAGGTCACATATTTAGGTACTGTGTTCACAAATTTCCAGTCAGTGCCCGCTTGACGTTGAGTTTCGGGACACCCTGTATATGTATAAACCTAGTAGCATAATATATTTGTTTCTGGCATTTTTAACTCAATATAAATCATAAAACACATACACCTTTATGTACAATAGTAAAAGTTCGAAATACTTACACGTTGCCTATCCTCCGGTAGCTTTGGATCTTTTAACCGAATGTATCCATACAGCAAGCTCATCATATATAAACAATTCGATATTAGAAATATCCCGTAATAGCCTATCTGTTGCAGAAGCACCCCACTCAATGACATGCCAATGGGTATCCCCAAAGACATGCACAGATTAGCCACACCAACGCGGAATGTTCGCATTTCCTTCGTCGTCACATCCCCTATGTAACTAAAGACGCCGACACACACTGTAATCCAGCCGCCAGTTAACGAGGGAAACAGATCCGACAAAGCAGTCAATTCTAAAGGAAGCTCGTAGAAAAAGTAAGTATTCAAGATAAAACTAGTACATGATAGTATTTCACCGACTATCGGTAACAGTATGCACGCCTTCCTTTTCCCCGTCTTGTCGCTCCACGAGCCGACGAATAGCACCAGTATGCACGGAAATGCTGTCTGAACTATGTTCTTCCAGGCCTGCACGGACGCTGTCAACTTCTGCACTTCCGCTTCCTCGCTTGTGTAATTCAATGTTTGTCTTTTGTTTAACGCTGAACATACCTCATCGCTGTATCCCAAGTTCACGCGACATGCCTTTTCCAAATTCAAATTCTGCACGGCCAACCCGGAAAATACATTTGACATAATATAGCATGCTATTATCGGCTCGACTGTTATGTTAGCTCTGATGTGCATTAGTTTTTCTTTAACTGTTGATCTCTTAGCTTTGTTTTCATCGTTCGTTTGCGCGTCAGGTACAGCCCCTGGTTTCTCCAGGGAGTTATTAATCCCATTCATTGTCCACTTTATTTCTTACTCGACTCCATTTTAACGTTTATTTAACGATTCGAAAGTCATTTTTCACTGATATTCGATGTAGTAGCATCATTTTCAGGTTATACGTTTGTGACAGCACCTGACATGGCGGTATGCACTGACAACGAATCACTTTTGTTGCAATTATTATAAGTGAAGGATGGCGTATTTGGACAGTCAGTCATATCCCTATGTGCAGTGTCCGTAGTGACAGCGCGGATGCTTGATTTAGACTGGGGGATCTCTTGTCTTAACTTTTATTGGACGGAAGCAGGATTGAGTAGTGCGATTACGAGCAATTGTCGTTCCCGGTGACGAGTGTACCCGCCGCCTCTGCGCACGCGACTCTCGCCTCCCGTTGGTTAAATGCGTGAAGGTGAAAAACACGATGGCTGTGCCTCGACCTTGGGCTAAGCAACCGATTATCCCATCAACCCAACGTCTGTATCATGCAGGCGGAAATTTTATCACTTCTAATGAACACGTTTGCCAAATTTAAGAGGTACTCGGGGCTTATTTATGGCTTTATATATTTTCTTGGTACTTTGTTTCCATGAACGAAAATTCATTCAATTAGTTTAGGTTAGTTTATTTATTTTAATGAAATTTATACTAAATAAACATAATTCATAATTAAAATTAATTTGGACTTAATACTTTAAAAGACTATACGGCTTACGATACATTTTTGCATGTACTGTAACTGCAATCACAATTGCAAATCGTTCGAAAAATTACACTAAAATAATTAACATAAACATGATAGTAAACCGCATAAAGTCTTTTAAATTTATTAAATCATATTTGTGAATAACCTGTGGGCTTATCACGAATTTAGTCTGGCTTTCGAATCGAGCTGTCACAAGTAAAACGGATCCGTTAGCAATCGAGATCATGAATTTTTACTAACGACTAACGAGCACCAGCAATCTATCAAATGAATGAGACGTTCGAAAATTAACAAAAAGTTTCTAAAATATTGTAGTTCCAAATCCGCACGCGGTGGCGCTGCTCAAATTTTCATACAAATCGCATGGAGCGAACTCGGTTCGAAAGCCAGACTAAAATTCGTGATAAGCCCACTAGACACACAGCTCCCGCGTTTTCCTGAAATTCTTGATCTCCAAAAAAGTGTAGTTAATAAACATTTTAGTAGTTGGTTAATATATACTTATGCAGAAGTCGCATATATGTTATATGTATATTAGAGATGTGCTGATTATGACTTTGGTCGACTAGCCGACTAGCCGATTAGTCGGTTGTTTAAAAGCCGACTAGTCGGCCGACTAATCGGCCAGACCGACTACGGTTTAGGGGATTCCCGTGACGCTTCGTTTACAGCTGATTCGCTGCAATTTCAGTCACTACTGACATGTGGACAAATATAAATAACAAAAAAAGTTTTTTTGAGTTTTACAGCTCACTAGTTTGACGATAGTTTCAAATATCATCACGCAGAATTGCAATATATGTCATTAAATATTATGTTGATTGGTTTTTTAATTAAGATACTAATTTTGTTTGATAAATGTCATCAATATATTTTCTTTACAAGGAAGTAACACATACATTTTATTGAGAAATAGACACAAAGTAAGAAACCGATTAGTCGGCGCTTTTTACCGATTAGTCGCCGACTACGATAGTGGCCGGATAGTCGGCTTTACCGACTAGTGGCCGACTAGTCGGAACATCTCTAGTATATATAGAATCATTAGAATTTATCCAGCGCTCTATTCTTGTAAATAAACTTGATTCGTAAATATTATCAAATCGAAAACGAAATATAAATAAATATGTAAATTTAAAAATAGAATATAAATCATGTTGATAACAAACATAATAAATCGCTTGCAATATTTTTTCAAGATTAACCTATGAAATTAAATTATTTTCTCCCAAATTTTATTAATTCTATGAATATGTAATTTTTTTTATTTTACATATATTTACATAACTAATTTAAAATACTTTTTTGCAGCTTACTATCGAGTTTATTTTAGATTATTTCACAACCATTTTTACTGTAAATTAATTAAACCAGCCATTCTCAAAGTGTGTTCCGCGGAACCCTAGGGCTAAAATACTGCAAAAAATACCTACCAAACGGAGATTATAAGGTTACATCTAAATATTCCAACTAAATATTACGTAATATTACATTGCAATATGATTATTCATAAATACATATAAATCAGTTTTTTATAATTATATTAAGGCTTTTTCCTTACCTTTTTTATTATTTTATTTATTTTATTTTTCTGCACTATTTACAACATTACCGCTCACATCTCCCAAAGGTTAACTGGCAGAAAATGCCTTATTATTATTATTATTTCACAAGTAAACAAAAGTAGATATTTTTACAATATAGTAGGTACAACTAACTTAACATTGGTAAGTAGTGAAATAGTTTTCAGTGTTACAGTTGAATGAACAAGTAATAAAGGAGTATTAGGGAAACGTAACTCAGTATGAATTGCTTCCGAAGCCATGACTCCCAACTATTTTAAGCTGAACAAGCTGTTAAGCTGTTGTTTACGTCTAAGCTCCTATAGGCTGAGCACACACATCCCTTACTAATATTATAAATGTGAATGTGAGTTTGTTTGTTATGTTTTCACGCAACAACTACTTAACCGATCATCATGAAACTTTGTACACATATTTTTGGAGGTATTAGAAGTAATTTTTATTACAAATAATTACTATAGTTTCCAATTGACTATAGTTTCAGTTGTTTGGAATTTTTCTATATTTATTTGTTGAAATGATCTCTGATACTTATTTAATGACTTAAATGCGAGCGAAGCCGCGGGTAAAAGCTAGTATAAAAATAAAATTAATTGATATTTTACATTCAATACTAAACAAATTCGTTTATACAGAGTGGGGCATGGGAACCTCCCACATCTCAAAAGGCTGGTAAAAGAAAACTATATGAGATACTAGCGGCCCGTCCCGGCTTCGTAAAGGTATAGATTACTTGGTCTGATTTTATCGTAGTTGGAATTTCTTGTAACTTTTAAAATGTTAAAAAGTAGTTATAGTGACATAATCACAATAGTTAGATATATGCTATTGAGACATTTTTTGTAGATATTGATATGTTCTTTAATATTGTAGAGCATTTTTTTGTTTCATCAAGTTTTCGCAGCGCATGCGATGAAAGACATTTTATGGCATTTTGGGTTACATTATTGTAGTTTTAATAAGGATTCTTATTTTTTCCTTGTAATTTATTTTTTGGAACTACAATATTTTAGATACTTTTTGTTAATTTTCGAACGTCTCGATCTTTCGTTCATTTGATAGATTGCTGGTGCTCGTTAGTCGTTAGTAAAAATTCATGATTCCGATTGCTAACGGATCCGTTTTACTTGTGATAGCTCGATTCGAAAGCCAGACTAAAATTCGTGATAAGCCCACTGGTCGAGATCACTAGCAGGCGACGACACTGCGGTTTTTTGTAATATGGGAGATTCCTGTGCCGCACTTTATATATAATTTATTTCAGTACTTGATATTAAGTTCGTGAGTAAAGCCGCTTCCGCTATTTCAGTTGAAGCAGACGTTTATGGACCACCGATGTTATCGAATCAATTTTCATTTCTTGTGAGCTTTTGATTACAATTCAAGTTGGTGGTTATACTTCGACTCTTTACTGTAGTTTGTAAACATGAGGATTAACAAATTGACACAAAACAGATAGTTATATATATATATATATATATTAATAATAAAAACTTGGCGTAATCAGATGAGCAAGTATTATATTATCGCTTTACACATATTATTAAAGAAATCGTGATCACGTAATGGTTACCAATACTATAAGGCAGCTAGCTATTCTCAAAGTGTGCTCCGTTGAGCCTACCAAAGGAAGATTACTTTGGAAGGTTACTTCTAAAATTTAAAAACAGTAATACGAACACAATGATATGTATAAAATATAAGTAATATTACATTGAAATAGTTTTGTTTTTAAATTATTTTAGACATTTTCCATCGCCAAAAAAGTTTGAGAACCGCTGCTATAAGGTATGGTGCTCGGTTAAGTAATGCTTTATAATATATACAACACAAAATGAACTTCGTACGTATAAAGAAAGGTACTTTAAAATCCGTCAAAATCAATATTTACAAGTAACAGTACATTTAAAAATGACATTCAAGTATCTAATATCTAACACAAATAAACTGAACATTGCATTTAAGCCGGGTTTTCAAACGCTTATCATAACAGTTATAATTTTCTAATCAATATTTTCTATAGTAAAAAAATAGAACTGCGGTTTAAATTTGACATTTGGAATCGAAACTTAGGTAGATAATTTTATCATAAATGTACGTTTGGAACTCTAAATTTTTACTTGAAATATCGTATAATGGGACTAAATTTAATACCGTACTGAGTCGAACACTCTATATAGTGATAAATAGACTATTTTATTCAGTCGGTTACTTAGTGTATGTCGATCGAATTAGACGAAGAGTGTTCTTGCTTAAAATTACGTATATATACACATATTAAAACGAATGTATTATTTAATGAATATTTATAAGGCACTGAATCGATGTACATTATATTAAAAAGTACGTTGTTTTAGCAGGACCAATGACTTTTATTCTATATGGTTCTATATGGTAACCTGTGGGCTTATCACGAATTTTAGTCTGGCTTTCGAACCGAGTTCGCTTCAAGCGATTTGTATGGAAATTTGAGCACTTTTTGTTAATTTTCGAACGTCTCGATCTTTCGTTCATTTGATAGATTGCTGGTGCTCGTTAGTCGTTAGTAAAAATTCATGATCCCGATTGCTAACGGATCCGTTTTACTTGTGACAGCTCGATTCGAAAGCCAGACTAAATTCGTGATAAGCCCACAGAAGTAATCAGGTATACGATTAGGAATCAACCTATATGGTATTTAACGCGTCAGTATTTTATTTGATTCTCAATTAAATCATTATTTATTTATAATCACTACGGGACTTCATAAATATGCTATATGTAGCTCATCTTGACACTTCTAGAATTAAACCGCATTAGTGATTAGCTCGCTGGACTAATAATATCTATGTTACAAAATTACCAAAAAAAAAATGTAATAAGTAATTAAAGTCCATATTATAAATATATAAATTGAAATCTTTCCACATAGAAAATTAATTTCAACGGACCCTTTTTTCGGGACCTGAAAATGTATAGAAAACAAGTGAACCATGGAACATCACTCTTTTATGACTATTCTACCCTCCGCGATAGGATTAGGGCGCTTGTAAATGAACGGGCTATTTCAATTTACATTTAAAAACGTTTTTAAAACGAATAAATAAAGATCTGTATAGAAATAACCGAAAATGTGATTCGTTAATTGTTTAACAACCATCTTCAGTCCACATATCTTTTTTAATTAGTTTAAAACGAAATAAATATTCTTCAGACCAAGTTTTTAGCTACTAAGAACTTGAATAGTAAAAATATACAGTAATAAAATGTAGTATCGAACTTTGGTCGTTAAAAAGGCTTAAGAAACTGCTAACTGCTTTTAGAAACGACAAAATAACGTCTCATTTATACTTTCTTTATGGCGACACTTAAAGCTACTTTGGTTTCATGTATTTATTTATAATTATCAATTAAATATATACATACAATCCCATATTTATCAGACAAATAATCATAATATAATTGATGTTTCAGGCGTTACTTTGCGGAAATCCATATTAAAGGAAATTATTTAAAATTATTTTGCTTATAATTCCCGCTACAACATTCAATAGCACGTCTCGACGCGTTTCGCCACTTCACGTATCCTGATGATGCCACGTGAAGTGGCTAAACGCGTCGAGACAAGTTATTGAATGTTGTAGCGGGAATTATAAGCAAAATAATTTTAAATAATTTCCTTCACATATATATTTTATGCATTTCTTCTTCTTTATTAATACATATTTATTTATAAAGACTAACTACAAAATTACATTATGACTTCATGTAATATTATTAGGTATATATTATTATTATTATTATACAAACTAAATGAAATTTTAATTATAGGATAGAACGTCGTGCTCAAGATGATAAAGGGATAGATAAAACTTCTAATAAAAATTCAACATTGCGTTTATTGTAAAAAAAAAAGTTATAAAAGGTTCTGCCTACCCTTTAAAGATACAATTATAGGCGTTATGTCAAATTGATCTGATGACAGAACAATATGTCAAAGATAAAGAACTATACACGTATCAAGAAACTTTCCACAATTTCAGCTTTTTGAGCAAGAAAAAAGATGCTGAAACTTGAAACAGTTCCTTCCTATAATCAAAAGATATTTTCTGTTACTTTTTGTCGAACTAATATTGGCGTCTGTCATTTTATACGTGTTTACAATTTGTTTAAAGATCAAAGGAAATATTACTATGTGGGAGGAGTTTACGCGACATTTTTCAGTAGGGAACTAGCAAAACACGCCGACCACATTTTTTGATACCTTATAGCAGTGTTTCCCAACCATTTTTGTGGCATGCCCCACCTTTCTAAAATTCTTATGCCCCCCTTATATAACCAAACACCCAGTTGATATTTTGGTCTCGTCAAGCGAAATTATACCTAATAATTATTTACCGCAATTATTTAAGAAATTGCTTTTTTCGTTAAATTTGGCATCGAAATCTAGTATTGCATTTAAATGGCCCGTGTCGAGTCCATTTTCGAATTGCCCCCCTTAACAATTAAATTGCCTCCCTTTGGGGCGTGGGCCCCACTTTCTGAAAGACTGCCTCATAGCATTGCTAACAGATCAAGCACAAATTTTTTATCAATTAAAAATTCTTGAGGTTAGGTTTGATTGATGAAATACTTGAGTAACGTTAGAGAATATGTTAAACAACAATATATGTATTATTTCTCGTAAACACAATGTAATACTCATTTCAGGTTATATAGTAGGGTTTAAACATAAATCTCGTGAAGTGGCCATAGTTTAGACAAATATGGGCCAGTTAAGAGTGTTCGGTCCGGCTGTTGTTGATGTTGTCCAATTTGGCAGCTCGTAAAAGTAGACTAGGATTACCATGGGTTTGCGTTCATTCTTGGGATACTTTTACTACAATTGATACCACAAATAAATGCAGACATATTTAATTTCATTCTCAGTAGTAAAAGCTACTAGCTAGCCAGTGTTAAACCGCAGCTCATCACCTTCTTTTAAATAGATTACATAAGCCGACATTCGAAATTGCATTTCAAAAATATAAAGTTAAATAAAAATCGTTTATTAACATAGGCACTAAAGGCGTGCGCTTGCTCATCGTTGAACTCTACAATGACTTCGGAAAGGCGTACGAGAAGAAGACCACAAGAAACTCGTCAATTATAACCTGTACATAAAATAATAATAATTTAAAAAACTGAATTTTAACTCAGAAAAAAAGTAAATAACAATTTATAAATCAGTGGGCTTATCACGAATTTAGGCCGGCTTTCGAATCGAGCTGTCACAAATAAAACTGATCCGTTAGCAATCGGGATCATGAATTTTTACTAACGACTAACTAGCACCAGCAATCTGTCAAATGAACGAAAGATCGAGACGTTCGAAAATTAACAAAAAGTATCTAAAATATTGTAGTTCCAAATCCGCACGCGGTGGCGCTGCTCAAATGTCCATACAAATCGCTTGAAGCAAACTCGGTTCTAAAGCCAGACTAAAATTCGTGATAAGCCCACTGTGTCCATAACTACCGGAGTATGAAAATGTTTTCAATCCCAACTAAAGAAACATGGTTACCCTTGAAAGTAAGCAGTAGTTTGCTCAAATACTTTTACGAGCAGTTTTGAGGGCTCGCTTTAGACGTTTCCAACTTTGTCGATTTCGTTAATTTAAAACAAAACACTATGTCTATTGATTAATGAGCATTTGTGTTTTTCTACACAAACGTTTCTATACATACATATGTACATTTATACATACACATGTAAAATATATTTTATTTAGACATTATTAATAATCAATAATTACGAAAATTTTGTAACTTCTGTCTCTTAGGTCAAATTAAAAGTCAAAGGTCAAGTTAAAAGAGTATGTCAATCACGAATTGTTAATAGGTCGATAAAATAAACATTATATTTATAACATTAACATAATAAAAATAAAACATCGTATTTTATATACATATATATTATTAATATAACATTTATTATTGTAACTACTGTGCAATCTGATTTATGAATTGTTATTTATAATTAGTTGTCTCAGGCGTTACTTTGCGGAAATCCATATTAAAGGAAACTATTCAAAATTATTTTGCTTATAATTCCCGCTACAACATTCAATAACTTGTCTCGACGTGGCATCATCAGGATACGTGCTGTCGCTTCGGCTTCGCTTCAACGACTGACGATGTCGTTGAAGCGAAGCCGAAGCGACAGCACGTATCCTGATGATGCCACGTGAAGTGGCGAAACGCGTCGAAACAAATTACTGAATGTTGTAGCGGAAATTATAAGCAAAATAATTTTTGAAATTTCCTTTAATTGTTATTTACATTTTTTCTGAATTAAAATTCAGTTTTTTCTTAATTATTATTTTATGTACAAGCTATGATTGACGAGTTTCTTATGGTATTCTTCTCGTCATACGCCTTTTCGAAGTCATTATAGAGTCTAACGATGAGCAAGTGCACGCCTTTAGTGGCTATGCTAATAAACGATTTTCATTTTATTTCAAGCAATTTTTATTTCCTTCACATACGTTTTTTTGTTCACAACAACTTAAGCATGATAAATCATCCAAATTAACCTTCCGCCGTAAACGTTAAAATGACGTTAATGGGGAAAATAGGATACAGCGTGTTAACGACTGTATCCTGTTAGCACCAGTCTGAAACTCATTGTGCTATAAGCGTGGGTTAGAAGGAGCTAAATATATTATCTAAGAATATACAAATATAAAAATATTATACAACTAGCTTTTACCCGCGGCTTCGCTCGCATCTAAGTCATTAAATAAGTATCACTAAAATCTAAAATAATAAAGTAGCGTCTAACCACAAAAATGACACCTAACCTCAAAAATTCAAATAGTTTTATACTGTATATAAAAATGACAGGCGGTATTAAAAATACATAGAGGAAAATTCCAAACAGCTGAAACTATAGTCAATTGGAAACTATAGTAAAATAAAATATTTTTTTTAACTAAAAAGTATCGCTACTTCTAGTACCTCCAAAAATATGTGTACAAAGTTTCATGAGGATCGGTTAAGTAATTGTTGCGTGAAAACGTAACAAAAAAAACTCACATTCACATTTATAATATTAGTGGGGATGACGACATATAACTCATTTGGCCGGCATAGTAGAGGCGAACATTCCCGTAGTAACAGGATCTTCATTTTCAACTTAACATCAATTTGAATAAGAACATCAAGTTAAACAACAGTGTATCCATCTAGTCGTACAAAAGATGAGTCATTATATTAGAGTATAGTCAACTGAAAAAGTGAATTATGATTGAAAATAATAATAAAAATGAGTGTACATTATTTTATATATTTTCGGCAACATTTACCAAACGATATTTCAACGTTAAATAATACAAAATTCCTATACCGTGCAATACAGAGTTCTAAAATGGATATAATCGTTATTATTTCGCAAAATTTTAGCAAAAATTTAATTATAACATTGTTTTATGTTATTCACATGTATTATTTAAGTAATTCATATGTTATAATAATATATTATAAACCACAAAAAAAATTCTAATTACTTTAGTTGCATATGTAGGTTTCAAACGTTCGATTGAACATATTTCAATTTTCTAAATAGAATTTTCTAACATCATCCATAGGTTCTTATTTGAACACTTGAACTTAACAATACTATAATATACAGCAACGATAATAGCGCCTTGTTCACTTCAGCAATAAATATATATATAAATACAATGTATATAAAAATTAACACAAAGTTTACCATTTTAGTTACCCCAAAAATCCTTCAACGGTATCTGGGTTGCCCAAAGCAACAAGTTATGTGTCGACCGGCAAAATTTAATGCTGAACCAAAGTTGGGCGGGCGGTGGGCGGCCATAAGCTAAATCAATAAGCGACTTATAGCGAGCCCAGAATATTGCCACGAATTATTTACGAGCAGGAAACTTACTACCATTCTGCTTTCACCCTACTTTAGAATCTTTAATGTCACTCCATCAATTTCATAATTATAATCAATTTACATTGATTATAATAGACCTAAAAATGGCAATTATTTTAGTGGCCAAAGACAAGGCAATATTGAAACAGACCCAAAATGACTGCTTACTTTTTGACATGTTTTTGAAACAATTTTAATCCAGGAATCGAAATGAAATGAAATGAAATATTTAAATAATAATACTTTATTCACACTTTATACGTATATACATAAAGAATTCACCGCTGGTTCCCACACTGTCCTGTGGGACCGATCACTAACTTAAAAATCTTAAAATTAAAAAAAATGCGATTATTTATTTATTTATTTCTAAAGCCTACCTACAAAATTACATTAAAACTACATATTATAAAAAGGACTACTATTATATAAACTAAATGAAATATTAATTATAGGATAGGACGGCATGCTCAAGGTGATAAAGGGATAGATACTACACTTCTAATAAAATTACAAAAATACATAAAAATAAAAAACAAGAACCAAATAGATGTAAGGAAGAGGGGAGAGAAAAAATTATAAACCGCATTAAGACTTTTAAACAAGTAAAATTGGGTTCATCAATAATCTAAGACAGGACTACTATTATAAATTCTAGCAGGAATTACTTGAGGACCACAAATATTAGAGTAAATTTGGTGCTGTCTGCGGACTCAATAGCGGGATGTTTAAATTTGATCATATATTTAACATCATATGTTCCTTAAAGCCATATGCACGTTTACACTCACAGACATAATACTTCGACATTTTGTTTAACGGGAATTTACGTCATCAGACAATAAAAAAATTATTAAAGGACACCTCTATCAATACAAATAAAGATCAACTCATTGTAAAAGGACCTATAAAATGTTTCTTTGAAATCATCAGAAAGTTTAGATAGTCATTAAGCAGATAGAATAAAAAAAAATTGAATTTTATCATTAAAAAAGACGTCTGTTATTCGTATTTAACTAATTTAAAATATTTTTAACGGCTTACTATCGCCTATATTTTTGATTACCTTAATCTGAAGCTTCGTATGGATTTCAAAACATATGTCGATGACTAGGTGATATAGGACGTAGGTTAGTTTTTGTACAATTGGAATTTAAAAGATAACTATCAGTTTTAATTTGAACATATTTAGAATAAGAAGTCTGATGACGGCAGTTATTGAGGAGTTTTTCAGCAGCTGTAAGGGAGTTGCTGTTGAATTGTCGAGTCAATTGAGGTAGTGGTTTCTCGGTAGGCGAACATGTGAAGTATGAACTCGCTGCTTCAGTAGGCAAACCAGGGACAGGTCGTCGTGAATAACATATTAAAATGATCAAAAATAACCACTATCATTGAGCTAAATGTTTTTATATTATATTTAATATAATTATAAACCTAAAAGTTTTAAAAGTAATACAAGTAAATAAATCTGTTCAAGTAACTAGTGAAACACAATGAGCGTTCAAGTACCACATTCGTGTATATGATGCCTTATACAGGGTGTGTTCTAAATTGTGGAGGAGTAAGGTCGCGGTGGGGGTCAGCTTGGTTAATGGAGGCCCGGGGGCTATAGCGAACACTCGTCGACTTGCGATAGAGACTTCTGGATATACCATTTTATTATCTTAAAAAATAAAAAACATTACTAATGTTTAAAAAAATTTAATCTGTATAAAATTGGGAAAAAATAAATTACGTTCAAAAATATAAATATAGTGAATAACTATAGTTTAGTTTAAATCAGTCATTCTCAAAGTGTGTTCCGCGGAACCCTAGGGCTAAAATACTGCAAAAAATACCTACCAAAGGGAGATTATAAGGTTACATCTAAATATTCCAACTAAATATTACCTAATATTACATTGCAATATGATTATTCATAAATACATATAAATCAGTTTTTTGTAATTATATTAAGGGTTTTTCCTTCGCCAAAACAAGTTTGAGAACCGCTGGTTTAAATAATATATCGTCATTGAAATATTGCAGTAGAAATGACAAATCAATCGTCCTGAGTGATATGTCTTTCGAGGCGTATTCAATTACATACAATGGAGCATTGACATAATTATAGAAGCAATAACTGAAACTAATAAATTTCAGTAGCGAATAAGCTATCAATGACAATAATAATAAAATAAATGTTGGGAAAGTATAGATTAAGACAAAGAGTTGATATCTTTGGTATTAATTTTGAAAGGCTATGTCCATATAAGGATCATCGAATGAAACCGTAGCACGTGGTTAGTGACATTATTTATAAGTACACCTAAACTCCCGGGCACCTTCAGGTGACATATTTTAAACCATCCATTTTAATAAGTCACACCGACCTTACCTTTTGACTACATGGATTACCACACTTTTACACTTAAAATAGATAAACCGGACGTACACACTTCAACTTAATACAAGAAGTCAAAGTTTTAAGCCAGACCGTTGTATTTTTATATTTCATATGTGTATTTACCTTATAAGATTATTGTTTGAAAAAAAAAAGAATCACGTTCTAATATCATCAATTTTTATTAGGTTTCCGCGCAGAAAACTGAATATTAACGATGGCTATAAATCTCTCAGATTAAGGAATCGCCTTTCCTTTTCAATGTATACTGATTATAAATAAAGATCATATTTTCATATCAATTATTTATCCAAGTTGCTTTATCTAATATCTGCTTTTCTTAACAAAATATTCTAAAGGGTTGCTAAGGTACTTGTTTATTTTAACTGAAACTGAACTGATATTAATATATATATTTGCAATATATATTAATATATATATATTGCAAAAAGCCTTGATATAATTATAAAAAACTGATTTATATGTATTTATGAATAATCATATTGTAATGTAATATTTAGTTGGAATATTTAGATGTAACCTTATAATCTCCCTTTAGTAGGTATTTTTTGCAGTATTTTAGCCCTAGGGTTCCGCGGAACACACTTTGAGAATGACTGCATTAGATAAATGCCTGTTCAGTAATATGAAAAGGATGAACAAGACTAGATTAGCGGAACAGATTTATAGTGAGAAAGTACATTGATGATTATCTCAGATTCAGTTCTCGATGTGCATGTATGGGAAATGTAATGGTTGAGATTGAAGTGGAAAATAGAAAAGTTTCAGATAGTCCAGTGTTTCCCAAAGGGGGCAATTTGATTGTTAAGGGGGGCAATTCGAAAATGGACTCGACACGAGTTTAACCCTTTCATTCCGGACCATTTAAATGCAATACTAGATTTCGGTACCAAATTCAACGAAAAAAGCAAACACTGAGGTAGTCTGTTTCTGTTTACTTTGATATGAGTAAGCAAGCAAGTGAATCATCTATAATTAATAATGAAAATTACACATGTAGCTCCAACCTAACCTTCACCCAAAAATAGAAGTAATTAGTATAAATTTCAAACTAATATTAAAATACCTAAAACATAAATATGTTAATATTGGGACTTGGGAGTTGTCCCCGTTATCGGCAAAAGGACCCGAAAAAGGTTTTTCCTAAAACAATTAATGGGGAAATTCCCAAAAGGGCTCATCAATTAGGTACATATGCCACTAAGCTTCTAAAGGTATCTAATCCAAGGAACAAACTTATGCCTCTACCTGGGACTCTGTGGGAATATTTTAAATCACCAAAATAATTTTGTAACTTTTATTATGAAATATTATTTTTATTTTATTTAGATTTTGACATTTTATTATTAATATCTTATCTCATTAGTATCTCTTGTATTTGACTCCTCCTTGCATGGTGTATTGCAGCTATTCTCAAAGTGTGTTTCGCGGAACCCTAGGGCTTAAATACTGCAAAAAATACCTATCAAAGGGAGATTATAAGGTTACATCTAAATATTCCAACTAAATATTACGTAATATTACATTGCAATATGATTATTCATAAATACATATAAATCAGTTTTTTATAATTATATTAAGGCTTTTTCCTTCGCCAAAAAAGTTTGAGAACCGCTGGCGTATTGGAATTGACTGTGAGACCATGCAAGTGACTGTGCTTATATAAATAAATAAATAATTCTTTTACTATTCTCGAATTGAGCAGATATTACTCTATGATTCTAGTTTATATACAGTTTTATCAGATCTTTCCCATAGCGTATTATTTGAACTGAACAAAAGACAATCAATTTACTATGACTGTATGAACTCAATACTCGTATGTATTTTATTATTAATCTTGCGTCACATTTATTTTGATTATTTTAAATTCGATCTTTAATCCTTAAATGGACGAATTTTGATTCACGTTTTAAAAAAATATATTTGTGTAATAGACATGTATTACTGTCTAGGAAAAATGAGTAAAAAAATCTAGACATGAATTTACTATACTTTTTTTTTGCAATAATGTGAGTGTTGTTTAAAAACAACATTGTCCTCTAGACATGAATTTACTATACTTTTTTTTTGCAATAATGTGAGTGTTGTTTAAAAACAACATTGTCCTCTAGACATGAATTTACTATACTTTTTTTTTGCAATAATGTGAGTGTTGTTTAAAAACAACATTGTCCTCTAGACATGAATTTACTATACTTTTTTTTGCAATAATGTGAGTGTTGTTTAAAAACAACATTGTCCTCTAGACATGAATTTACTATACTTTTTTTTTGCAATAATGTGAGTGTTGTTTAAAAACAACATTGTCCTCTAGACATGAATTTACTATACTTTTTTTTTGCAATAATGTGAGTGTTGTTTAAAAACAACATTGTCCATTTAAGGGTTAAGATGTTGTGGCGAGAAAATATCATATAATATCATATAATTTTTTTTTCGATTGGATTTGTGGCGGTCGATTCTACAAGCCGAAAATACTTATTTAAGAAGTTTTGCTAAAAGTGGTGACCCCGACGTGATGAACAACGCAACAAGAAAACAACCTTATTTGTGAAGTTGTGAAGCTAACAGCAAATTTTGAGCTCGGTATATGTAAACATTCTAAGAGTCCTCGGTCGTCATCTAATATACGGTGATTACAGGGCGCTTAATGCCGCTACAATGCCTAACAAATCAGCTCTTCACAACATAGCCAATGAAAAGTATCAAAACACATAAGAAGCGGAATCGGCAGTTAAGATCCTGTGCCTTGCAAATTTTCTCATGTATTTGTGGATATTGTTGAACCTCTTCCACCATCCAATCATTATACATGTTATTAAATATTATTTAATCCATTTTTATTTTATTTTTATTTAAATAAAAAGTATCCTATGTTACTTCTAGTACCTCTAAAAATATGTGTACAAAGTTACAATGTGATCGGTCAAGGAGTTGTTGCGTGAAAACGTAACAAAAAAACTCACATTCACATTTATAATATTAGTAGGAATTATTAACATTTAAGTATATTTTTTCTTATAATCAATCAAAAACTTTTTAAATATTATAATAGAAGTTCCCACCCAAACCAATATATGCATAGTGTTAAGGACAGTCCAGTAAACACACACAAAGATAATCAATAATACAATGGTCCACGTCCATCATATACAAAATCACAGACCTATACGGATGTCTTCATAATATTTGTCACACGAAACAATATTCAATGGATAAGGCATTCTTAACAGCAGACAATAGTAACTTTTGAATTATTATATTTCCTATATAAGATAAATAACTAACTATACGGCAATAATTTTGTAGATTTATGTTTAGGAAATCCATATAGATAATTTAGTTACATATGGATTTATTTTAAACTAGCTGTTGCCCCCGACTTCGTTCGCGTTGTAATGAAGATATAAAGTACTATGAAGTTTAATGATGTTAACAATGGTAATTGTTGGCAACCTTGGGTTATATTATTGAAGTTTTAGTAAGGATCCTTATTCTTTTCCTGTAATTTACATAGCCTATATTGATCAGTGATAATGTAGCACTCGAATGGCGAGAGAATTTTTGAAATTGGTCCAGTAGTTTTTGAGCTAATTCGTTACAAACATACAAAAATACAAATCTTTCCTCTTTATTATATTAGCATAGACAACACAGTCTAAATATAAATACGTCATATCCATAACAATATAAAGTAATTTAACTGCATGTTAACGAGAGATGACCTCAATAATCTGACAAGCTGTGGCGTCAGTAGTGTCGACGTGTGTAATCTAATTCTAGAATATACAGGTTACCTGTAATATCTAGTTATAGTCTAGACTTGGTACAATTTCTACTACATAAATAAACCTACTATATCAATATTAATCTAATGTAAAAAAAATGAAAATCGTTTATTAGCATAGGCACTAAAGGCGTGACTTTGGAAAGGCGTATGACAAGAAGAATACCACAAGAAAACTCGTCAATCATAGCCTGTACATAAAATAATAATAATAAAAACTGAATTTTAAATCAAAAAAGAAAAGTTAATAACTATTTATAAATTATATTGCACAGTGGTTACAATAAGTGTAATATTAATAGCATATATATGTCGGCGCAGCGACCTTTCGACTTTGTCCATGCGCTTGCGTCGTGTAAAGAGAGAAAATACGACTGCTTCGGGTTAACCGAAGGTACACGAGGCGTGCCGACGGGATACGAAGTAGAGGCGCTGTCGGTTCGAAGAACGTTCGAGAGAAGCTTGCGAACGGCGGCGGCTTGCGCGCGCGCATGTAGTCGGCGCGGGTTGTGGCGTTGGTGACGTTTGGCAATATGGATGAGCTGCGTTTCAAGACATGGGCTGTGTTCCGATATATATATACCAGCAACCTTAGTCAGTAATCAATATAATGAATTAAATTTATTACCAAAAATACGTGAATACGTTATGAACGCCTTATGTTAAGGAAAAAAGCGAAAGACTAATTCCGACCTGACCCTAAAACACGAGTAAAAGTAGTATAAAAATACTAGACATGAATGAAGATTATACATTTTACATATTTATACTTGTCTGCTAGCAAGTACATAATACTTAATGGGCTTAGGAAGAGACTAATATACTGATGCTTATTCAATAGAATAAATCTCTATCATTACGCAATACGAAGATAATTTTATTATTATAAAGCAAGTGCGACTGTTGTGACCACGATATCTTGCTATTAAAGTAATTTAAATCATAAAAATGCACTGTACGATACCACTACTTGCTCAGAGAAGAATCGCGTTTGTCAATGATTTAAAACTGAAGTTAATCCTTGTCGTGAGTTACATAAGCAGAGATCATAGAATATTAATGATAATAGTGTAACATTTAGAGAATACTATTAGGATTTCTTCCCAGGAGATCGTATGGAGGGATCATAATGGTATTCATATTAGTATATAAGACAAGTAGGGATGAGCATCAGTGTTCATTTGTTGGTTAGCTTAGTTGGTAGTACTCTTAGAAATAAGTTAGTATTACTGATAAATAAAGTTCTTTTTAAAAATACATCTGTCTGTGTCTTCAATTAACCTCGTGTAAAAAAAAACTAAAGTCAGTACAAAACACTAGATTCATAATAAACCCGCAAACCAAAATCGCCTCTTGCGTGTTTTAAATTTCATATATTTGAAGCTTATTTTCCTTTGCAATGTTTCGAGATTCATTCTTGACTAGGAAAGGAATTTAATCTTTTTGTCCAGTAAAATAGGAGTTACATTTCTGTGTTGTAGTGTGCGACCAAGGTGCCGTAATAAGGTCCAGTGTATCAGCTACAGTCTTCAGTTGTACTTTTCAGGAAACAAGAATTATATTTTAGGGTTGTGATAACAAATTTGTTTTAAAAAAAGTGGTATAATCTCTGTTAATATTATAAATGTGAATGTGAGTTTGTTTGTTACGTTTTCACGCAGCAACTACTTAACCGATCATCATGAAACTTTGTACGCATATTTTTGGAGATACTAGAAGTAACATAGGATACTTTTATTTTTAAAAAAGTATTATTTTCACCATAGTTTCCGATTGACTATAGTTAGTATGATCTCTAATACTTATTTAATAACTTAAATGCGAGCGAGAGTAATACAATAAATAAAATCTATTTTTATATCCTGTTTATAAAAATACCCGGATAAGATTTTTATATACAGGAACAAATAGGACGTCATATCGCCGTTCCCGGAGAATAAAATGATAATTACAAAAACTCAATTTTTCAGGTAAAATAAAAAACTACTTTTTGACCATATCTTTATGTTTAATAATTTTGGCAATTTTTTCTTACAATTTTATTCGCCTAATCATATACAATAAACTGTAAATATTATTCTATAATTGTTTTAAATAACAGTAAAAACATTACGAAAAAAATTGGGTATATGTATTACGATTTACGTTCCGTAGATTTCAAATATGACATAACACTAAAACTATGGAAATGGCGGTTATAATTTTATTCTCCGGGGACGGCGATATTACAAACGTCAAGTGTGTATATAAAATAATTTATTTTATTCAATAAACGTGAATTAGTCAACCCTGTCATTGAATAAATGTAAGTTGGTCGCTTCACTTGACTCTAGTTTCTCAGGCGACTGCACATTTGTGTCGCTGTACACGGCCACTCTTACCAGGATCTATAAAAATATTGCTTTACAATTAATACGGATTTACTATCACGTTTAGCATATCATTCTCGTAAAAGTAAGTCAAATAAAATCATTTAAATTATATACTTACTTTATTTCGTTAATACACAATAAATAATAATAATTATTTATATTAAATTTATATAAAATGGCTAGTTAATACTATTAGGGATTTTCTATAGAGATTGGAGCTGTAGACGTCATTAAAGGAAACCAAATGCTTGTTTGAATTCATTTGTTTTTATTTTATACATAATATAGGTATATGCTTCGCTTATGGCCAAACCTTCTTAAACAACAGTGCTGCTATCTATCCATGAAGTTAAATATTAAATAATTAATGCCAAATATAAACATTTGCTTAAATTGGATAATCCAAATACTAAATGTAGTAAAAGTTACTTTCATAGATCGTTGTCAGGAGGAGCTCACGGCCGTCTTCGCTGCATCGACTATTAATGCAATTGTTCAACAAGAAATAAAATGTATTCACTTCTCGGTTCATGTTTTATGCTTTATATTGCCTTTATTTTCACTATACTGCACTTATTGCAAAACTAACTATACTATACTAACTATATCTAACTCTATATGGTGGCAATAGTACTAAGAAAGAGAGAGTTCAAAACTTTAAACGTCACTCAGCCGTACAAAACAAAATAGACCAATCACACGCTTTAAACATTGTTGACCAATGATAATAATCCATTGTAACTGTCAACTGTCACATAGCTGTCATTACGTTCTGTTACACGCATTTATAATAGTTTTAATCGTTACTTATCTATACTCTATACTAATATAATAAAGAGGAAACATTTGATTGTTTGTTTGTATGTATTGAATAGGCTCAGAAACTACTGGACCGATTTGAAAAACTATTTCACCATTAGAATCCTACATTATCCCTAATGAACATAGGCTATAGAATATTTTGAAAAACGTTTGGGACCCATATGAAAACTTCAATAATGTAACACAAAGTGTAAAAAAATATTATATTGCGTACGCTGCGGAAATTATTGGCAATAGAGCAAAGTGATGTACTACAGTTTTATAGAGCACATGTCTAACTATTAAAGTTATGTCACAATAACAGTTTTTCATATTAAAATATGCAATAGTATATTTATACTATTAAAATCTCGAAAACCGCTTGACGTACGTACGTACGTATGAAAGATGAAAAAAACAGGGGTAGTTTTATAGTTAGTAGATAGCTAAGAACGGATTTTGCGACAGATGTGTGATAGGCATTTTCTGTTGACTGAAATATGAAACATCATTAAACTTCATAGTACTTTATATCTTCATTATTACGCAGACGTAGTCGCGGGTAACTGCTAGTTTAAAAAATAAATAATAGAAAAAAATGTTTAAACTGGATATTTATGAGTGAAAAAAGTGAAAATAAACATGGATTTAATTAGGTATATCGTTTTTTAATTACAATTGCATCCGTGATTGATTCATTCGTCGTTCTTTCACGCCTCAAGAAATTATACATAATTATCGTATGTTAAATCTGCCTAAATATAATTTAGAATATCGTAATAAATGACATTTAAATGTTATCAACCGCAAACGCAATCTATTTGAACATGAATACTAATTTAAAATTACATTAAATTCGACCAATATTCATATCATAAAGTGTATGTTTGTGTACTTTGAGCAAAACGAATTGAACGTTTCATTACCTGTATTATGTATTTCTCTGTCTTTTTCTGTCTTTTGATAAGTATCTCATATAGTTTTCTTTCAACAGCCTTATCAAATGTGGTAATTTCCCGTGCCCCACCCTTTATTTTGTTTGTAATTGAACTATAAGTTTATATCTATCTAAATATATATAACTCAAAGGTGACTGATTGACATAGTGATCTATGAACGCACAGCCCAAACCGCTGGACGGATCGGGCTGAAATTTGGCATGCAGGTAGATGTTATGACGTGGGCATCCGCTAAGAAAGGATTTCGATCAATTCTGCCCCCAAGGGGATAAAATAGGGGATGAAAGTTTGTATAAATCTTATTAGATTTATTTCATTCATTATTACGCAGACGTAGTTGCGGGCAACAGCTAGTTTATTTTATATATCTGTATTATTTCGTTTTATTTTTGATTATTGACTGACATATCGAAAACTTTATAGCGACCACTATCACTGCAAAGCACTCGAAACTTCAGATTTATGTATATTAGTAAATAAATTTTTAAATTTAATGAATTCTGGTTAGTAATTTTTTTGCATATTTCTTGAGCAGGAAAAGTCCGCGTTTCATTTAAAACGGCACTTGATGAAATTGTGTTAGTTTCTTCATAATATGCCGCTTGATTACACTCGTGGCTCGAGGGGCTTCACTCGCCAAATGTTTACATACGCCGATATTGCCTTTTGCGCCTTTACAATTTTTTCTCTCACTCCAATTCAATATGAGTCGGCAAGAATTTAAAATCATGCTTCTACTCATTTCTTTCTTAACTTTGTATACATTTCTAAAAAAAATATTTTTCATATAACTAATTTCAAAGATATTAAACGGTTTATTATTGCATTTATTTTAATTGTTTTGTCTAAAGAAAATTCTTTGTTTTGGAGTTTTTATAGTAGCGTGGTATATACCACATTCCACCAGATATGAAGCTAGAATGTCGTCCTTATGCGGCAACAACTATTAATTACTACAATTAATACAATAGTAGTCTTCACTATGCCGGCTTGACGATAACATTATAATAAATACCTACTTTGTACACTTTGAATGGATATACTATACATGTATTTTATATACATGTATATTCTTAATAAAACATTTATTATTGTAACCACTGTGCAATCTGATTTATGATTTTTTTCTCAATGAAAATTCAGTTGTTTTTTTTTCTTCATTATTTTATTTCCAGGCTATGATTGACGAGTTTTTTCTGGTCTTCTTCTCGTTTTTAGAATAGAGCCTGACGATGAGCAAGCACGCCGTTAGTGCCTATGTTAAACTATTTTCATTTCATTTCATAGACCTCTGTGCAAAACTAGTCCCAAAACCTGCTAAGTAACGGAATCCATAGAAAACAATTTACATAAAAAATATATCATACACGAAAACAATACAGACGAAGTGGCGTTGATGGCGGGGAGTGAATCATAAAAAGGCCATTAGACACCTCGTACAACGCGAAGATGGCTGCCATTCTTTCATAAAATATGCTCCTTCTAGTAAAGCGGAAAAATAGAGGGAAAATGGATGATATACCCACATCTATAAGTATTTAGAGAAACTTATGTGATATAATAATATAGTCATGGGCGTAGCCAGCCATGGTCTCAGGGTGGGGCAGTAGTCCAAAATAATATGTAACTAACAAACTATATCCGCGGTCTCACCCCGGTTAATTTTTTTTGTGTCGACTGACGACTGTCGAGTGTGAACTTTCTTACGGATATTAAGTAATGTAGTTAGTACCTAGACAATTAAGTTTTTTAGGTTTGATTAGGTACCTTATATTTATTCTTATTTAAGTAGTATATGTATGTATTTATGTATATTTTTTGTAATATCTTTATTATTCATTTGTATATATTATTATATTTTGTTTTTTTTGCACCCTTAACCCCAATTAAATTCGCGATTTACTACTTAAAGGTTGGTTGCCTGGTAGAGATCACTACTCAGTGATAAGGCCGCCTATTGTTCTTTATTTTTATTTTTTATTTTCTCATAACGTGTGCAATAAAGAGTTGTTATTATTATTATTATTACCTTACAGGTCAGACTACGCCCATGAATGTAGATTAAAATGGATTAAAAATATAATTATTCCAATGCATTGTGGCAATCAAAAGATCAGAAGAAACCTCAAATCTTCTTAAATAAATATTTTCGGTTTGCAGAATCGACCGCCACAAGCATATGTAGATATAGATTATAAAAATAATATAGTATTGCAAATAAAACGTGAGTCTGTAATTAACTAACAATGCGCGATATGCGCTTTTTGAGCTATGAAAATATTTAAAAAATAATACACGTAAAAAAATGCCGACCCATATGTGTAAAATACGATTTTGCAATGCGATCTTCAACGTGTTAAATTAGATTATTTTACTGTATACCCCTAAAAGCTAACCAGTCTTAAACATATAGTTTATTATTATTTAGCTCCACACTCAAGTAAATATTGACAGTAACGGCGAAACAAGTAATTTCCCGGAACCCGAAAATTGTAAAAATAAATATTGAAATATCCCAAAACAAACACGAGGACCCGTTTGAATATTGCGCTCAATTAACGAAAATAAATTGCATTAATCTGTCATATTTCATTTCGTTTTCGTTCAATGTAAACATCGAAAATTGAACACCTTTTTTTTATTTGTGGTCTTAATTTAGCACCTACCTACATAAACAAAACACATAAAACTGCGATATTAAATTACGGAACCTCCATCTAATAGCGCTGTACACACTTTACATAATATAAATAGTTTATTTTTTCCAATTAACTAGTGTCAATTAAAAATATAATCTCGGACATATATATTATACGTTAAATACATACGAAAATTCCAAGAAAAAAAAACATATTCAGAACTTTCTGCCGCTTTACGCGAGGGATACATCCAGAAAAAATCGCGTTAACTGAAATTCCCGCGACCATAGAGAAGTTGATGACTACATTATGTTTATACGCACTCTTTCGCGTAATGCAGGGTAATTGAGCGCGAAATTTGAATAGTGAAACCGCGCATAACGGGGTCGCGTAAAGCGGGGTATTACTGTATTTATTTCATATTATACGTGCATACACTAACCCTAATGCCAAATTAGGACGTCCTTTACTATAAGTTTCAGAAATAAAACAAAACACAAACCTGATTTGGAACATCCACTTTTTTAAATAAATATGTGTTTATAAACCGGAAATTGACCCCGGGACCTCTGCTTAACTAATTGTGGCACTACCCACTACTACAAAGAACGTTACAGACACTTTTTAATTGCTTTTACTATTGTTTATTTTAAAAAATAATTTATTGTAACAATCCTGTTTATTAGATTTACTTTTTCTTCAGGTACACAATAAACTGATGTGAAATCTCGCACGTAAATAGTGTTTTTAGATAATAGAGAAAGTGTTTAAGCACAAAAGAATTCAAGGAAATAACTTAAATGGTATACTCCGAAACCTCTTGGGAAGAAACTGTATTTGTTCATATTTGACCTTTATAACTTGACCCGCGAACTTTCTAGAGTTTATTAATGTTTATTACAGTAATGTAGAGTGTAACCACACTCCATATAATATTTGTAAATGTCCCTCCTTTTCACAATTGCTTGAGGAAATAAATGCGCATTGTCTATGTTGACAAGACAAAGGGAAGAAGAAAGTCACTAGGTCTTGAACATTAAGATAAAAATTGATAGTACAGTGCAACCTTGATATAACAATACTGAAGGGAATTAGAAAATAATTCGTTATATCAAGTAATTTGTTACAATGAGGTTCGTTATACAGAGGTTAGGTTAGTCTACGATTCGTTTTAACAAGGTTTAAAAAAATTATTAATCTCAGCTTTACGTAGGTACTAATCTGCTTTCCCTGTTATAGCGAACGATTTATTTATTTATAAAGCCTACTAACAAAATTACATTAAAACTACATATAATAAAAAGGACTACTATTATATAAACTAAATGAAATTTTAATTATAATTTCGTTAAATAGAGGTAAATAATACTTTCTTTTTGATATTTTGCAAAGATTGAAAATTCGTTATAAAAAGGTTTTTAACAAATGTATTCGTAATGTAAAGGTATATTTTACATTAGCTCTTACGGGCAGTTCTAGGGGATATTGAAAAATTCGTTAAATCAAGGAAATCGTTATATTGAGGGTAGTTACGTTAAAGTTACTCTGTATATAGCCCGCGACGACGTCTGCATAATAATGCTAATATAAAGCACTATGAAGTTTAATGATGTTTCATATTTCAGTCAACAGAAAATGCCTATCACACATCTGTCGCAAAATCAATTCTTAGCTATCTACTAACTATAAAACTACCTCCCTGCCAAATTTCATCTTTGTACGTCGTGCGGTTTTCGAAAATATTCTATAGCCTATGTTCATCAGGGATAATGTAGGATTCTAATGGTGAAAGAATTTTTCAAATCGGTCCAGTAGTTTCTGAGCCTATTCAATACATACAAACAAACAATCAAATGTTTCCTCTATATTATATTAGTATAGATAAAAGAATATTAATAAGGGGTACAATTAGAAACAAACTGAATCAGTGAGTTTTTGTTACCGATCTCCCTTATCCAAGGTTTGAACCTAACACAACCTCAATCGTAAATAACCCAATAGTGTTACTAAACTTTTTCACGCCTATTGCGAGGTATTTTATGCACTACTACTTTGGCTATTAACGTTTGGTATCAGTATTATGTTTATATTAGCTTTTACCCGCGGCTTCGCTCGCATTTAAGCCATTAAATAAGTATCAGAGATCATTTACTTGTTCTTTCAATAAATTTCTTGACCTTAAATTGTATTTACTATCACCTTGATTAGTCTTATTACTTTCTTCTTCATTAACCTCATGCAATGTTTGTTCCTCAACACTACTCTCATTGTTTAATTCATCATCATTATTCAATTCATCATTATTTACAATAACAGGTTCATCAATCTCACTGACGTTCTTAGAATAGATTCCATCAATCCCAATTTCTAAAAATTGTTTATTTTGATTTGGCTCTGAAACATTAAGTTCATCAAACTCGTTAAATATTACATCTCTAGAAATTATTATTTTTTTTGTAATAATATCAAACATTTTGTAATTTCTGGCATTTCCCTGCATTCCAACAAAAAACATTTTTTTACCTTTTTTATCAAATTTTAGTCGTTTTTGCTGTGCATAACCTACGCATCCAAAAGTCTTAACAAAACTTAAATCTGGCTTATCCCCTGTCCATTGCTCAAATGGAGTTATATTTGGGACCTCACTTGATGTAACTCTATTCATTAAATATACAACGGTATTGACTGCTTCGGTCCAAAGGTATAAAGGAAGACCTCGAGCATATAGCATAGACCTAGCTCTCTCCACGATTGTTCTTAGTTCTTTTTCAGCTCTGTCATTTTGTTGAAGCGTACACTCATGTTCAATACCTTTTTTAACTAAGTGATCTTTAAATTGTTCGTTGATATACTCACCACCGTTATCCGTAAATAAAGTTTTGACAGAATGACCAAACTTGTTATAAACCATATTATTATATTGTATAAAACATTCTAAAACGTCTGACTTGTGTTTTATAAAATATACATAACTAAAACCCGAAATAGCATCTTTAAAAATTACAAAATATCTAGCCCCTGACATTGACAAGCATGACATTGGACCACAAACATAACTATATACTAAAGTTCCAAGTGACAAATTATTTCGTTTCGAACTTTCAAACGGAAAACGAGATTGTTTTCCTAGCATGCATGCCTCACAAAAAAAGTTTGTATCCATATTTGTGGTATCGATATTTATAGTTTTATTTTTCCCCATTTTTACAATTTCCTGTACGTTTAAATGCCCAAGCCGTTCGTGCCACAGTTTTAAATCACAACTGGCTTTGTTAACTAAATTACATTCTGGGTACACTACAGTTTTAAAAAGTAATTCATATAAATTATTTGACTTTAATACAGCATTAGCGACTTGAACGCCGTTCTCATAAATGTAAGCGTTGCAATGTTCTTTCACAATCGTGAAACCTTTTCTAGTGATTGTACCCTCAGAAAATAAATTTTTCTTTAACTCCGGTACATATAATACATCTGAGAGTTCACCATCAGACCACATGTTATTTACATATTTCTTAATTGCTATGACACCTTTGCCTCTCACCTTTAACACTTCATGATTACCCAACTTTACCGTTTCGTGTCCTTTTGGAAATTCTGTGAGTTCTTTGAAAAAATCCTTTCTGTAAGTCATGTGTGCCGTCGCTCCACTATCCATTATCCATTCATCGCAGCTATCCACCTTGCTGTCGTTTATGTAGAATGCTGATGGTTTCATTTCTTTCGTATAGTTGTTCTTATTCGGTGCGCGACAATCCCTGGCGAAATGCCCCCTTTTGTTACAATTATAGCAGAGAAACCTATTTCTCTCTTGATGATTGTTGACCTTTATAATTTGCATCTTTATTAGACCAGAAATTTCTTATATTTCCATGTGTGTAGAAAAGAGACTTGTCTTCATCTTCAAATTTTTTCAGGCTCAACTCCTCATCAATGAGCCTGCATGTTAGGTTGCTAATGGTTTGCATGGCCGGATTTAGTGAGAGCCATGCTTGGCGAAAATTTCTATATTTTATTGGTAAAGTTGAGATTATTTTAGTTATAATGGCCTTTTCACTGACCGTTTCTCCATTTTCGTTTAGTTGTTTGACCATACTTTCAATTTTCGCAATATGTTGTGCGATATCATCCGTGGGTGACATTTTGTACGTGTAGAACTTTTCTTGCATTAATAATAAATTAAGTTCAGACTTATGTTCATAAATATTCTCCAATTTTGCGAAGATCTCCGCCGTTGTCTCACAGGTCTCAATTAAACTAATTTGTTTGTAATCTAAGGCCTGTGTTAAAATGAACATTGCGGTCGCGTCATTCTTAACCCATTCTTCATTCTTTTCTTGCTCTTCATTCACTTTCATATGCGCCGCTAAACCCTTTGCCTTGAGTGCACAAATTATTTGAAACTTCCATTGACGGAAATTATTCACATTTCCATCAAACCGATCGACACAAAATTTTTCCATAATTTTTGTTTATTTGTTTTCCCTTTTTATATACTTCACTTATTAACTATAACTGCTCCTCTCGTAGACTTTTATAAGCATTAACTGGGCCCATAACCTATTGAAAATGATACGAGGGATTTCTATTCACCATAATGTTTATTGACAACTGACAAGTAAAATTATCTTAAAAGGTTGCATAGCCAACCTTTTTCAACATTCATGATGATCGGTTAAGTAGTTGTTGTGTGAAAACGTAACAAACAAACTCACGTTCACATTTATGATATTAGTAGGGATATTATAAAATCCTTTAAACTTAAGTTAAAATTAGAAATATTTTTTTGAAAATTAGCAAGTATACGAAATAGCCTGTAAAATAGAGATTTAAGTTTGATCCCGGTCGGAACTTTTTTTATTATATTATTATTTTTGCTTCCTATTTAGATGTTATATGTCTGTGTTAGGTTTGTAATGATACCTATAAATATATATAAATACCTATATATGAATTAGTAAAATATTACATATTATTTTTCTAAAGCAAACAATTTAAAAAATTATCCCCATAATTTACCTTCCGCGAGGCTTAATTATAATAAAAAAGAACATAATATTAAACACTTGGATGAAAAAGCAATGTCAAAGCCCGCGAGGCGAGTAATGAGAAAAAATTTTAATTTACTCATAAAAATATTTCAAAAAGCAATAAAGAAAAACACGAGTTTCTGAATATGAAAAACCGTTTATTTTAAAATTATGCGAGCTTAAAGCTTGAGGGTGCTACCATTAGCTTTTTTCAGTTTACATCAAGCTGAAACTACTTAAGCTTTTGAATTAAGCTAGCAACATTGTTACCACAATAATAATTTTTAAATTGAGCTACCATGTTTGAGTTGGCTTGGTTAATAACAACTTCATTTAAATCGCTCAAAAATCTCAACCTGTAACAATGAAAAGTGTCATAGGTCGAAATTATACTTTTGATACTCGCTGCCTAGTTTAGTATGGGCATTTAAAAAAAAATATTTAAAATATAAACTTAATTTCTTTTCTTTTATATTATTTATAAAGATTAAACATACAAAAAAAAGTTTAAATATATTTTTAAATAATCCAATAAAACACATCAAATTAAATTAACCTAAATATACAATTAAACACTAATTTTTTTGTATCTAGTCTGAGAAAAATAATTAATAAAAATATTACGAACTCGCTGATTTAAATGCATGCAGAGCAATGTAACGGCGGACCTGCTGACAATTTACAAAATCCATTTACGACACGAGGAAACAGTGTGACACTGAAAATAATCAGGTAACTAATTCAGTCCATTAACAAGCCTTCAAGTAAGTCTAGTTTATCTTGTGAATGCAAATTTTTACGACAATATTCAAACAATATGACAAACCCCACGACACATGAGGGTATAACAACCTAGCGCGTCTGTAACAGGGTGCCAACGCTGCATGTAAAATCTATATATATAAAACTCAAAGGTGACTGACTGACATAGTGATCTATCAACGCACAGCCCAAACCACTGGACGGATCGGGCTGAAATTTGGCATGCAGGTAGATGTTATGATGTAGGCATCCGCTAAGAAAGGATTTTGATCAATTCCACCCCTAAGGGGATAAAATAGGAGATGAAAGTTTGTATAAATCTTATTAGATTTATTTCATTCATTATTACGCAGACGTAGTTGCGGGCAACAGCTAGTAAGTATATATACTGCGGCATTTAAATTCATCTTTCAAAAACTTTGCAGTGATTGTAAATCAAAACACACGCGGTAGAGAGCCAGCCATGTACGACATGCCTCTGTCAATTTCTTCTTTTTTTAAGAATATGTTTTACGGCCACTATTGCAAGCCCTCTTAAACCATGTCAGTTTCAACAACAAAGGTATAAACTATAAAATCACTTGTAATAATAAAACGGAAAAACATATATACTTTTTTTTTAAATATCTACGTATTCTTATTAGAATTGTCAAAGGTTATTCTCAAACACTTAACTAATTTGAAATTTTTTAGTGATATCTTTTAAATTAATTTATCTACTTATTTGAAATTATTTAATGTATACGACTATTTCCTTTTGTGTATTAAATATGACACAGACTAGATTATATTATTTTATAGAAAAAAAAGTCATAGTTGCTACGAATACAAAATATGTCTGTAGCCAATAGAGTAAGTGGACTGTATCAAATGAAAGCTCTTGAAAATTGTATTTAAGTACACTATATTCGCAACCAACATCCAAATCCTCATTCGAATGTCCCTCGTGTTCCTCTTTTGTTTCATTCCAAATTCAAAATTACAGTTTTACTTATAAAAATATATACATTATTAACATCGGCATCCCAACTTCTTTTCTGTCGACGACATGTCTATAAGACAAAAAGTCCTGTAAGAAATAGACAATGATGGTATCTCTACATCCGGAGCGACCCGATTTCCACACAAATAGCGCCGTGGGGACGGTTTTAGAGTTACTGCCTTGACGATTTCACATTTGCCGCTTTTTCTATTCTAATTCTGCTGAAACGTTGTTTGTTAACCGACTGACCGTTGGGAAAGTTCGCGGGGGGATAATGAAGGGGGCTTTTACAACCGCCCCCACGGAATGCTGTAAACTTCTACTTCGAATAAGATTATTATTGGGAAAACAGTTTTATGTAACTTCAATTTCGTTAGAGAAATTAAGTTCTTCTGGTCCTTTAAATTATTGAATTCGACATAAAAACTTTATTTGAATCAACCTATCATGTAAACTAATGTGTTATACTAGAAGCAGAGCAAGTCTGTCACATTTCACGATCGAAACATTATTTATTTATAACATTATTAAAAAAATAATGTTAAAAAATTAAAAGCATTGGTTTTAATTATTTTATTCAACTCACTAATCGTACTTTTCTCGGCATTTCGCACGTCTACGCAAACACGACTGCCGTTCTTTTGTTTTTTCCAAATTCAAGATGGCCGCCATGTTTAGGGAATAACGATCAAATATAGTACTTTTAAATTATACAAAATAGTTTAAAAGACATTTACGGTGATATTAATGAATGTAAATTTGTTTATTAGTATAAAACATATTCATTTTGATAATAAAATATATTATATGTAAACAATATTAATAAAAATATACCCCATAGTTATAGGGTCAGCTACGATAGTTTGGACTTTATGTAAACATTGAATAAGTGTAGAAACCTAGCTAAAGCCGCTAGCTGAACATAATTGTTGCTGTATATGTATAATATTTGTGAGAGCCAAACTAAAAGAAATGTCACACAAAATATTCAAATTAGAAAACTTTCCACAAAGCAAAGTTGATGTGAATTTATAACAAATAAAGTGATATTTAAGGGATGAAAAGGGGCGGTTTTCGATATTTAATCAAAAGTTTGACATTTTTCGGAGTAATTTGAGAGAAAATCCATTCTTTTCAAATATTTTTAGCAAGAACTCTATTCGTCATTTTTTGTAGGGCTAAACAGAGAATTCCAGTAATACTAGCGACTTTCACTAAATTAAAATAAACGTACAAAAATCGACCGCTAAAAACTTTTTTTGTACCGAAAAAATAAGAAAACAAAAAAACAATTGAATAAAGTGACATTTTTGACATAAACAGAATGAAAAATTATTTTGGCCTTGGGCTTCACCATAATGTGTCTTATTAAATATTAAAAACTAACGTCTAACGACCTATTAATATATGGTTTATCTGCGTTTTTAATCAAAGCAAACGCGTTGGAATACTATATAATTCATTCGATACAATTGTAAATAAATTATAAAAAATATTCAAGTAGACTCTATGCTACTTGTGGACCAAAGTATTTTACCAAATGATTGGTGGCCGTCGCGTTGTCTACCTTTTAATTGTTTAGAAACTAACTCCAAGTAAAGTTCATTTAAAATTCTTAACTAGAGTAAAACATTTAAAATTCTCAAATTCTCGAGTGTTCTAGAAAACTCGTGATTGGATGTAATTGGCAAAACTTTTGGAATTTCTTAATTATTTAAAAGTATTTCACGCCACCTGCACAAGTTTCATTAGGCTATTTATACACTTCAATGACTAAAGGGTTCGAAATTAAGTTAGAAACTACACTAGCTGTAGTTTATAAGACTCTGATCGATTAACATTATCAACTTACAATAATAGTAATAAAAACGTATTATATAAAATTGTCATCAATCAATTATTTCTAGTAATACAAACACCTACTTATTATGTTATTTATAATTGTTCTTTAAATTTAAAATAAACAAATTATATCACGCGGACAATGTGATTACTACGTCTTAGGTGTGTTCAAAGTTCAAAGTTCGAAACCACGAACGATTAGTTTGAGATATTACGCAAAATCGTTTTTTAATAAGAAACATCGGTGTCAAATACCTCTAAAGTACTTGAATAACTTAATATCCTAATAGATTTAAAATCTAGTTACTGATTTTTGTTTAAAATTACTATTTAAAGAATATTTTAAAAACACTATTCGTGGCTTAACTTGAACGACCATAGTAACGGATATTTAAAAATATAAACGTCAGAGTGACAATTTATAGCTAGTCATGTGTCCGGGTTTTCGCTGTTGTGAAATTCTGAGTTATTTTAAAATATTAAATTAAAAGACTGAACATTTGTCTGTGAAATTATAAAGTGAGGCCTTAGATCTGGACTACAATATCAAACACAAAACTTTTGGTTAGTATTTTCACCTTTTACATGCATTAGTAATATTTTGGCATGATTACGTCTGCAATAGCGTTCACTCGAGTTGTTTATCGTAAAATGTCTACAATATCAAGTGTATTAGACTCTTTGGGCGTCCGTGAAATGAAAACGTTAGACCGTGATAAATTCTACCGAAATATGACAGTGCCAATATTGAAAGTCGACGAAAGAAAATTGGCTAGAATATTCGCACACATCAAGAAATATCTGCTGAAGTTCGACAATTTCAAACCAGTGCAGAATGACGAAACCCTAGAAGATGTTGTGAAAATTGTGTTTCTGCATCCTGATAAATTTAAAGGTTGGTCAGAGTTCCCTGATGATGTAAAATTGACACTAAATAGTAGTGGAGTGACAGAAAATAACTTCGAATCTAAAGAAATAGAAGTAAAATATGAAAACTGGAGAATAGATCAAATATTCGAGGCTGTACTTCCTAAAAATTGTAGTGTCAGTGGTTACTCAGAAATTGGTCATATTATCCATTTGAATTTACGTGATAATTTATTGGAATATAAAAGTTTGATCGGCCAAGTGTTCTTCGATAAGGTGAAGAGATGCGAGACAGTTGTTCATAAGAATAATATAATAAATAACACTTACAGAAACTTTAGCATGGAGGTAATAGCGGGGAAAAGAGATTATTTTGTTAAAGTTAAAGAAAACCAATGCACTTTTGAGTTTGACTTCTCTCAGGTATATTGGAATCCACGGCTTGACACAGAACATGAGAGAATACTTAAGCAAATAAAAGCTGAGGATGTGCTTTTTGATGTCTTTTGTGGTGTTGGGCCTTTTACAATTCCAGCAGTGGCCCGACGCAAAGCCAGGGCTTACGCGAATGATTTAAACCCAAATTCAGTAAAATGGTTAGAGCATAGTGCTAAATTAAATAAGATTAAAAATAACCTTTTCGTTTATAATGACGATGGAGCTAATTTCATTGTAAATAATTTTAAAAATTTCTTAAAGGATTGTTGTGAAGGGAAAGATGCAGTTGAGGGCACAATACATGTAACTATGAATTTACCAGCAATGGCTGTTGAGTTTTTACCCTATTTTGTGGGTATTCTCTCCGATGTGGACACAACAAGACTTACCTGCGATATTGTTGTACATGTCTATTGTTTTTCAGTCTCCGCTGATCCCCATAACGATGCCAAAGAGATGGTCATTGCAAATTTAAAGTATGACATTTCTGATTCTGTTATACAGATTTTTAATGTGAGGAATGTTTCTCCTAAGAAAGAGATGATGAGGGTCTCCTTTAAGATGGCTCTTGATGTGCTTAAAGGTAATGTGGACACTGAGCCTCCGAATAAGAAATGTAAAAGTGAAGCAGATTGAGTTTTTTAATACAGTGAGTGTCTATGCACAGTGAGAAGTGTCATTATTATGTATATGTATGCTTCTAACGGACTGTTTGTGATGAAAAGGACACTTTAATAATTACTTTTAAGTTTTGTTTAATAAATAATTCTCTTTATAATATTTCTATTATTTTAACCACACTTGGCAATGTAAGCTATCCTATATGAAGAAATATTATTTTTATATTTGTCTACTCCCTTTAAAGACCAATCATATTTGAAATGTCATGTCATTATAAATATTAACTTTTAGTAATGAAACTTGTATAAATATGACTAGTGAATTTTTTTGAGTCACAATTAATGAAAATTTTAATCAAAGTTCTATCCATCTGTTTTTAATGGAGCTTGATGTTCCTGGATATACCTAGTGTCTAAAGATATACCTGATGATGGTGATTAGCTCAATCAAAATTAGCTTGAGGTACCATCACCTCTCAACCAAGCAGAGCAAAGATGACTGTTTTTCTCTACAGTAGCAAGGCAGCCTCCATTCATGGACCACATCCTATCTTCAAGGCCCGACTATTATATATAAAACATGAGGTTGTGCAACACTATCTGACCAATATTTTAACTTTTTCTAAAACACCGAGATAAAGAATTACTGGATATCGCATTGATAAAATGAAATTTATTAAATGCAATAAAGAATTTACATTTAAAAATAATAAATTAGACACCCATCATTTAAATTTGTGCCTCTGAATCCACGTTTCTAAGAGAAAGGAGAGACCAGAACCCGATATAATATATTATGTGGCGGTCGATTCTACAAGCCGAAAATACTTATTTAAGAAGATTTGAGGTTTTGACGTTTAGTCTGTCAGTGTCATCTTTCTTGTTTCTTCTTGTCTTTCTGTTCTTTTGATTGCCACAATGCATTGTGATAATTATACTTTTAATCCATTTTAATCAGCAGTATTATTACACTTAAGTATCTCAAAATATAAATATAATATAAATCAATGAAATAATAGTGTAACTGAATTGTATAGCAGTCACGGCTTGGTGGGTACGATTTTTTTGATCATGGTCGCCAATTCGAAACGCTTGGGTCTTTATGTATACGGTATAGAACTTAACTCGTTTGAATTAGGTTTAAATTCTTTTGCATAGCTTTAAGGATGTGGTTTCATGTCTACTTAGTTGAGGCGGTTACTCTTAAAGCGATTTTTAAAGTCAGTTGTGGGTGATGTTAATGTTTGCTTAAATTGACAATTGTTATTTTGAAGTATTTTTAACTTGTCAATATTCATATTTTCCGTTCTTAAATAACAGTAGCGCCATCTACCCGTGTAATAAAATACTATAGTAGTCTTAGATCTATGTTAGTAACCATATTTTAAAATTTTAATAAGACGAGTTTGAAAGCATGGAAACATTATTTAGATATTTTTGTATTTATTAATGTTTATGAATAAAACTGTTTTTAATGAGAGATAAGTGATAATGACTTTGATGTTTTTTTAATCTTATATTCGCATTTCTATTAAATATCGCAGATCGATGATTTACTTAATGCGTTATCAATAATTGACACTTTCGAGTGCTCGTCTGATAAAATAAGAAAACAAAATAAACGTGTAATAGATGTCTCTGACGTCATGCTTTGCATATTTTTTGTTTTTGTGTAATTATATATCGTTTAAGTTTCACACAAAAAAGAATTAACCACAGTGTATAAGTATAACAATTTTGTACAATCACGTAATATACATTATTACAAAGTTGAGCATGTCTTCCGTATAAATTTTTTATCTACGTTAATGTCATCTCGATACACATCATAGAAGAATTTAATTTGTTATCAATAATTGAAACTTTGGAGTGCTCGTTTGATAAAATGATAAGAAAACAAAATAAATATGGAAATCTCTGTCGTCATATTTATGTAGAATTTTGTACAAATTTTGGCAGAATTTTTTGTACTCGTCTTTTTGGCGTACATTACGTAATCAAGTGAGCAGCGGACTACAGCCAGCGAATCTGACGTACGCAACTGATATAACTGCCATTCGTGTGCCGAATGATTCAGTAAGCGCGCGTAATTTCCCTGCAAATCAGACACTAACTGAATTAGACAGCGTGAGTTTTTAAGTTTAGTAAGAAATCCAGCTTTGTTAACTTACATTTCGTGTACTGAATGAATCAGCCGTAAATTGCGTACTGTACGCACTAGTACATTGCGTTAGTTGATGACTCTTTGTAAGATGTAGTGTACGAAGACTAGTGCAAGAAAAATAGTTACGTTGCTATTGTTTGAAGTGTAAACCACATTAAAGCGTGACAGTGACACTAACGCGCGAGTTTTACGTAGACTTCGGGGTTCAATTACTAGCCGAACTTTTTTTAAATATTTATAAATACCTATATATTTGCTTTGGATCAGAGCAATGAATATGTATAGGGATTTTATTATTTAAGAAAACTTAATTATTAGAAGTCCGGGTTAGGGTTTAGCATCGTGTCACATGAATTTTGAAGTGCATTAATTTCTAATACAAGTGATTTTATACCAAATAAACATCAAACCACTTCTAAAACTTGAAAATTTATTGCTAAAACTTTCAAAATTCCGAATAATGAACCTATGACACGATGCTAAACCCTAGCCGAAGTGCGTAAACGCTAAGCTTATCAAATACCACAAGTACAGTAATATAAGGTGTTGTGACTTTCCCTTACAGTATCAATGCCGCTTTTGAACAAACGCAACATGGATGGCTTCGAAGAGGATTACGCCGACGTACTAAACGAAGCAGAAAATGTAAGTTTACGTTTAAAGTTATAGCGATCGGTGACGTCACGAAAACGTGTCTGCATTCGTGAACATATAAAAGCTATTAGTAAATAAGTCACGCTTGACTAAAATCTTTATCTGTAATTTAATTAAAACAAAGTATATATATGTTATCTTGACAGTGTGTTCGCGTTGTTAATTACGAAAGATGACGAAATATTTCCTTAAATATTACATATAGTTCAACTAACGCCATTTACCTCTATCTTTATAATTAAAAAAAGGATACGATAAGCCAGTGGTTTCCAAACTGATAAAGCCATTTTGATAGGGGTCGCGATGGGAGGCTTTCGAAGTATGTTTAAAAAATTAAAAAATGCTCGAAAATACCACAAATGTAAAAACTTAAAAAGTAAATTATCACTAATTAGATAATGTGACACAGTTGCAGTCTAATTAGTGTTTATGCGTAAGAAGCGAATTTTATAGCAATGACAGCAGGAGTTGTGGCTGCAAGCCCTATGTAATAGTGGGTCGCAGGACCAAAAAGTTTGGGAACCGCTGGTATAAGCAATAGTATTAGAATTAATGTAACTCACCAAACACATGTTATTAGTCACGTGGGTCGCGACCCACGAAAAAGCCATGTTTTATAACATTACACTAAAATTCATTCCTTTAATAAACGAATCTTTTGTATCTATATGTAGTTTGTATTTATTATTTATTAACACCCCCCTTTAATTTCCCCCCCCCCTCCCCCTCGGGGTTGCGACTCCCCGCTTGAGAAACGATGATTTATAGTATAATACCGGTCTGCACAGTCGTCCAAAGCAAGCATAGTGAGGGTTAGTACTAATTTACACCTTTTTACATAATATATTTCAGGTAATACTGAAATGCTTTGAAAAACACGATGTGAATGAAGTATTCTTGTCGTTCAATGGTGGCAAAGACTGCACTGTGTTATTAGATATAACGATAAATATATTAAAGAAATTATTGAAAACAAACACGGTTGGTGGTAAATTGAAAATATTGTACATTAGAACTGAGAATCCTTTCCCTGAGTTGGAGGACTTTGTCAAGCAAATCCAGAGGCACTATGGGCTGAATTTGAAGGAAGAAATGGGCGATTTGAGAAGTACTCTTGAAAGGATATTGGCTGAAGATGGCAGACTGAAAGCTTGTTTGATGGGTACAAGGAGATCTGACCCTTATTCAGAGAATTTAAAGTTTATTCAGGTTTGTTTTCTAATTTTATACATCACTTATTGCAGTGGTTCCCAAAGTTGACTAGGCTCTGACTCATTTGACAAAAATATCCAATCGGGGTACCGAATTCGTGACTGAAAAAAGGGGTGTGAATATTACTAATGCAGTCTTATTTGTTCTAATTGGAAAAATACAAGCGTTACCAATGTGAATGAAAAGCTGTTCTATTAACACGTGCATACATTTTGAGAGCCATTCAACAAAGTTTGGGAGCTTCTGACTTACTGTAAGCGCAGTCTTGGAATAGGATGTCAATTTGACATTTAACTCGATACATCTATCATTTCAGAAAACGGATGCGAATTGGCCGGAGATCCTGCGAGTGTCGCCGCTATTGAATTGGTCATATCATCAAATTTGGACGTATATATTGAAGAATAATATACCTTATTGTAGTTTATATGATGAAGGGTGAGGATTTTACTTATATATTTCACAAATGGCAGAAAATTTCGGAGGTCTTACACCTATCTTAGTATCTTTATAATAGCTGCAAACATCTACTCAAAATCATCATTTTTTCTCCCCCCTCTTCCTTACATCTATTTGGTTATTGTTTTTTATTTTTATGTGTTTTTGTAGTTTTATTAGAAGTGTAGTATATATAACCTTGAGCATGCCGTCCTATCCTATAATTAAAATTTCATTTAGTTTATATAATAGTAGTCCTTTTTATAATATGTAGTTTTAATGTGATTTTGTAGATAGGCTTTATAAATAAATATAAACCTATTTTTTTTAACAGATACACATCAATAGGCAGTACATTAAACACGGAACCAAATCCAGCGTTATTAATTAAGAATTCGAATAAAATAACTTATTTGCCCGCGTGGAAGCTCGCCGATGCATCACTAGAGCGGGCGGGGAGAGGTGTCAAAAAAACGCGGGAAATAAACGGCCTTGAACAAAATGGCGTCGGCCACCAGAACGGACGGGAGTGTTGCCGACTCAATAATTGCCTGAGGAACTGTGAAATTAGAAATTTAGTGTAATTATTTTTAATTGATATACAATATTAAGCAAATAAAAAGATTTTTCGTTGCGAATAAAGCTTAAAAGTAATTTATACAGTAATAAATTTATTATTATAATTGATTCAGCACAACAAAATAGTTTATTCAGTAGAAATTTATTTATTTTTATTTAAAGATAAAGACCCAAGGTCTGTCCTAGAAAGTGGCATAATTTATTGTTTTTGAAAATAGCTAGTGAGAATTGTAGATTAAGTTAAAATAAATCTTCACTTCAATTCCATTTTGTTAATTTGGAGATTTATACAGGGCATATGCATGTAAAATGAAAATTGTAGTTGGAATGACTTGACTAAAGTGCAAGATTTGACTGACTATCACTATATGAATAGCAGTATTTAGAAAATTTAGACTAATTATTTTGAGTTTTATACCAGTATGTAGAGACTACGTTCGGGCGTACTTTGAAGTGTATTAAGCTGATTCTTATTCGAATTTAGAATCTGTGCTTCTAAAAAACTCCACTAAAGTCCTACTACTTCAGAGATCGTTACTCGAGCGTCGTTTTTTAATACAGGCTTGAGTATATTAAAGCATATGAGAGATTGTACTTAGTATATTTAAGGCATACGGCCTAAAATCGTGAATTAATTGGACGATCGTGGAATATTTTAAATTGTAATAAATTAGCGAATATAATCTCAAATGAAATGTTATATTTATTTTATTATTCCTATAGAAATTGTTTTTAGTATTTATTATCGGATTACGGGTAATTCTATGTCGAATAGTTACCTCCTAAATTCGGTATCGTGACTTAAATTATTAAATAATTTGGATCGAAATTTAAACGGTTTTTTTGTTATTTCTAATCCTAATTCTATATTTTATTATCCCATATTAATAAAAGAAGAAATCTACGCTGTCCATAAGGAGACAAGTGTGAATTTCCAAGTTCTGAAAACAACCAGATTTAAATATGGTTCTTTGAATACAGATTTTTCTATCAAAATTTAAAATTGATATTTTAAACAAAAGATATATAAGGGCATAAAATTGCATTTTTTTTTCTATTAAGATAATAAATATATACACAGACCAAACCAGGTAACCTATTTTGTCAGGACAAGAACGACACAAACCTATAACAGGTGGCGTGGGCCTGAAAAAAGTTTACTTTTCAATATTTGATAACGGACTGCCACATAAACCACTATATCACAGGTCATCTATTTTTGAAAAGATAAAATAAACAGAATATTTTAAAATAAAATAAAAACGCTTTGTTTTTTATATAAACGAATAACATTTTATTATATAAACATCTTAAATGCTATTTTATTTACAAACATCAAGTTTTATCTTCCGGTCTTATATGCTTATTGAGAAATTCTTGGAACATCGCCACATCTTCAGGTTTATCATCTGTAACACAAAATAAAACATATATGACCCATCAGTTATGCCAATACCAATACAGAGCCTGAAGGACAAAAAGAACATGCCCCAAAAGAATCCCATGAGATAATAACCAACCATCATGTCATTAAACTGAATTGTAAGTTATACTAATAGGTCCTTTTAACATGGTGGGACCTACAATTTTACAGGAGAGGGATTTAAAGTTGTTATTGTGCATAGCTTATTTGTGTAGATTCTTCGTTATTGTGTTGAGTATCTTAGAAACCATTTCCACGAGCCGGAAACTTATATTTTGAAGCCATTTTAACAAAAACAAGACTGGTGTTTCATTACCAATTTCCTTTCCGCATTCAGTGCCTTCCTCATCACTGGAACTTTCATTTGCCGGATGTTTTAAATATATATCTGCAGTTTCTCTGCCAAATGGTACTGCATCAATAAGATTTCGTGGCTCACTCGACACTGAAAATATTATCCTATGTATATTAAAATGGTAAACCAAACCAGGTATAGAGTAAATAAATACTTATCCCATATATCTGTGAAAACATTACTTGGTTTTGGGTTTTTCAGTTCCTCTTCTTTCTTTTTATCATCCTCCTCTTTTTCGGCGCGCATTTTCAACCAATCCGCTTTGTAATCACTAAAAATATTACATTAAATTACATACCTAATAATTAAATCTCGAAAAAATGATTACATACTTACACTTCATATTCAACTGCCGCCTCATCGACTAACTTGAAAAACTCATCTATACCCTGAAAATAGTAAAAAAAGCGAAACAATCATTAGAAAGGGATAACTATATTATTATCTCTTCGAAGTTGAGGCATGTGTGAAAAAGATGCAGATATCGCCTTTACCAGTCACGACACTACGATCGTTTTTTTCTTTCATTTATATACCTACA